>JAJIZL010048123.1:0-19304 GCA_023969395.1 Amblyomma maculatum
TGTTTTATTGATTGTAAAGATGCAATATTGTTCTATGATATTTTGCAGCGGGTATTGAAAAAAAAAAAACGAATTGATTTGACACCGCATTGTTTGCGATATCTCAGTGCATTGCCATTTGTTGATGAGGACTTAGACATGTTCTTTCTAATTAGATCATACAGCCTCTGGAAAACACGAATGTTGGACAGAAATTGCGAACCTGTTGTTTCTACAAAAGACCACTTATGTTGGATGATTGCCCATTTAAGGGAATTGTATGCACAGGCTGACTTTGAACCGGAGTGGCACTCGCTGTTAGTGATGGGCTCTAAATTGCCCCCTGTTTAGAGTTTTGGTGACTTGGTGTATCCTATATGGCGTATAGTGTTGATTGGATGCACTTTTATAAATAATTTGTGCATAGTCCATGTACGTAGGACTTGTTTCGGTGTAATAAATACCATGTTTAAAAAAATGCGGTATCTTTGTGTAGAGCATCCAATTCGCACTCGGAGGTTACATCCCTAGGGTTGCAGTGTGTCCACTCACTGGTTTTCAATGAGCACGAGATTTCCCCAGGCCTGGGGCTCTTTTGAGGTGAAATGCTTAAGAAGAAAGTTATGGACCAAAAAAGCGAATAAAGGTATATTCAATAGGCAATTTGGTTCGTGCTTTTTTGGTAAATTGTGCTATGAAATGTGTTGTGTGAGTTTGTGTTGTTAAATTGTTATTGCCGTATTTCTGTACCAGAACAGACATTTGAGTGAGTTGGTACATCCATGAAAACCTTAGATAAAGTTGTTTGGTAAACATGATCCACAGCGGCCTTCCAGTAGAGATAAAAATAATTATGCAGATGGTATCATACATCCACCAGTTATTCCATAGGCTGGAACAAGTTGGCACTAGATATGGGGTTAAGGTGTCGGTTTCGGCTCCTTATAGAAAACAAATTCTGCTATTGTTGATAGAATAGCCAGAGAATAAAAACAAAAAAAAAGAAGTAAAAGAAAAAATGTCTGCTAAATGGAACATGAGTTGCGGTTTGTACCATGTGCGGATAGAGTGGTCTATGACATACCTTTTAAGTGCGGCAAGAACTAGATAGCCCAAACTGGGAAATGCATTAACATAAAACGTCTTTGAATGGCTCTCCTTTATCAAATTTGGCACTACATTACAGAGACTGCCATCTTAACAATCCAAGTGTATTTATATGTGTGAAATAAAAAAAAAAAGCACGCACTCCTGTTTTTATTGGGGGAAAAGTTATGTTTAGACAGCAAGATCAATTGACAAGCCTCTCATATTCACAAGAACAGCACCGCTTCACTAAATTTACATGACTGTGAAATTTTTTATCTGGCTTCCTGACACCTGCTTTCTATGTTAAGGGTGAGAAGGAGCGCACGCGCTTCTGGTTGCGTTTTGTGAGTATATTACCTGTGTATTTTTCAAATAAACTTCAATTCTTAGTAGCGCTTGGCCTTCCTTCTCTTCTTCGTCCCCTGTCGCTGCGCTGGTGCAGTTTTCGATGCTGCATTTCTGTTGTGCTGTTGTGCCACTCCTATGTAATACCTTCGCAAAAGGGCTACTGGAAAGAGAAAAAAAAAGACAACGAAGTGCACAGTTCCAATAAAACCGTCTTCCTTCCGCTGCACCCCACTCTGCAGACGTGACACATAAATTCTCCTCTGCGTTATACGCGCAGGTGCGGCGCATATAACGCGACGTCTACTCGCTACCGCAACGATGCGCTGGCTACTGTTCTCTCGGTTCCTGGGCACCCTCATCTTCTAGGTCGTTGATTTTATTGTGACAATGTTAGAGGCCCCGGTCTAAAAAGAAAAAAAAAATGTGCCGTTTGCGTTGGTGACTTCGACGGTAGAGTTGGAGTTGTTGGCATTGAGGTTGTGAGCGAAAAATCACGAGCATACCTTTGGCAGGCTGCATTTGGCAAGAGATATGGCCAGGTGCCGATCGATCAACAGGTTGATGTCTTGACAATATGGCATGGCTAAATTGTAAGGCTTTGAGACTTGGACTTTTCGTTTGAGATTAAAATGCGATATTGGAATCCCTTCAGAACCCTTAAATTTCGAGCTGTACATGCTGCTGGTAGGCTATAGAGGCACGTTGGCATAAAGCAGGGATCCTTATCTACTTTCGGTGGTTTTTGGCACATTGTTTTTGCTTGCGAATTTACTCTAATGAGTGGGTGACGGAAAATAGCAATAGTGATTATGAATAATTAAGTGATTAGTGATTAAATGAGCACTTAGGTGCATGTACGCGAGCAAGGAACTGCGTTGGGAGCAGGCTGTCGGAAACCATTTACACTCGCGTCATGCCCTTAAGCGCGGAGCGTAAGTGCAAACTGCTGCAAACTCACGTCACTGACTGAGGAGGGAGGTGTTTCGTAGAGCGGAAACCACACCAACCACGTGCTCTAACTGAACCTAACAGTTTACCCACGGGAACACTATCGGGTGTTTATCTGCAAGAGAATAGCTGGGCGTCGGTGCCAGGCCGCTTCGTGGCTTAGCGAAGGCGTCTTTACTGGCAGGCATCGACGAGGATACATCCACCCACACGGCAGCAACTATCGAGACGGAGAGGGCTGTAAAAAGAACGAAAGCTGGTGCAGCCCTGACCAGGAACAGCAGGACGTACGAAGGTGTAATTGACCGCAGGGAAATTGTCTGCTCTCTCCCCGCCCACGCTGTCGCTTTTCTATATATGTGGTCTCCATAGTTCTCGAGGCTCCCTTCCGACCTCTACCATCTACTTCCGTCGCAACGCCCGTATCGCCTAAGGGGGAGCTTGAGACTGATCCTTGTTTTCTGCTGGCTTCGATCTTAACACGAGAGATTGGTCGCGCGGACAGATTTATTGCGCCAATATACGGGCTCGAGACGACCCCTGTTGCCCAGCGAAGACCGTCCCCATGCGCGCAGTTTGTGATTGCCCCTTATATCCCGGAACGGAAGTGGGTATACTACTCGGTGTGGGTAGGCTATATTACGTGCGTGGGCCAATATTTGGGCACGGGTTGTTTCGTTCGCCATGAATTGTCACACCGTTGTTTTGATGTGTGTGACAGTGCAAAAATGGTTTTCACAACGTAATCATTGTTGTCGTACAATGTCGTGAAGGTAAACTTAAGCTTTGAGCTGCTACCTAAAGACAACGTTGTGTAAGCGACACCGTGGACCCATTCTTATGACGCAATGGACGCGATGCGAAATTCCGCAAGCCTACTTTTCCTCAAATATCTGGTCACTTGATGAAGATTACGGCCAGCATTCTTCGGACATTTACAAATCAACAACACGCCAATTTCTGCTTCATCACTTTCTATAAGTTCTGTTTATTAATTTTTTTACACATACAGATCTTTTTATTCCTCAGAACTCTTCACATCCGGTCGATGTGAAACTGGATAAGTTAAGACGGAAAAACGGTTGCAGAACACTTGAAACATATCGGCCAGCTTCGTGCTGAGATGGAAAGCAGACATAAAAAAATCTACTTAATAAAAACGGCTGTAGAAAATGCTAAGCTCTGCTCGCACCACAAAAAAATTTGAAGTTCTTGCGTTGCAAAGACAACAGATGAAAACATAATTCATTTGGCACACGTTGTAAGCCAACTTGATGTTCAGCCACCCACGATCGACAGCGTTCAACCCGTATAGAGACTGGAGGTAAAACAAGAAAAAATTCCGCCCATTATGATAAGTTCTTTAGTTTGTAACTGGGAGGCCCGCGTCTCCTCTATGCACTGAATTGGATTGCAACTGACAAATATATCATTCAGTCTTACAGAAGTACTTTTTTTCTGCTAATTCATCGCAATATCTGTGGTCATGAAATTTCGCCGGCTGAGTTGAGCAGATAGTTACATGCGCCTAAACTAACCTTCACTAAGGTTTGTCGTTCAGTGGAGTGCATGCCTATAGTGAGCGCCGACAACACGAAGCGCTTTGATGTCGCGGCAGGACTGCCAATGAGGCTATGCAGTGTGACCTGGGATGACCCGACTTTGGAGCACAAAAAGTATCAATCAAGTTGGGTTATACGGTCGCCTTCTCTTCGTGGCACGAGGAAGATGGGCACGCCACACTTTTGAGTGGCTTGCGGAGACCTGCTTCAAAAGAAGCTGGGCAAAGAAAACCTGCGATCTTGAGAAATGGAGCCAGTAGCAGTGGGCACAGCGGCGAAGTGATCTGTCTAGTTGTGACAGAGAGGCATGTGGCGCGCGAGGCATTAGGACGAAGACTTTCCTGGCGTGCTATGTGGAGCAGGGGAGCGCTGGCGCTGTATGTAGATCTCTGCCAAAAGAGCGTTAGCAGTGCCGTGTTCTTTGAGGCTTAGAGGGAAAAATCTTATTGTGCGTGCCACGTGACATCATTGAAGCTTACATATCAAAATTAAATTTGGAACCATCCTGTCAAAGTGCACCCTCACGTGCCACGGCAGCGGCAGTTCTTACCCGCGGCTTTCCCTCTCACTCACTGCCTTACGTCACGCCTGCACGTGAAGCTTAAAGCGAATACCGCTTGCAGCTATTCGAAGCTTTATTGCGCTTAGGTTCGGGCATTAACCAAGAAAACTCCGCTTATCAAACTGTTTTACAGTGTAGCAGCTGTGTAGGCCTAAGCACCAATATTCAATGCGCCAAATGACCATCGAAGAAAGAAGATAGCGGTACCAGAGGATGAAGACTTGCGGAGACTGACCTCTCTCTCTATCTCTCTCTCTCGCTGTGGCCTGTAGTCACCTAAAGAAGCAGCATATCTAACCTTCAGTGATTAGAAAGACGCGCTATAAAGGTTTTATGACAGCATTAACCTGCCGAACGAGGTGTCGAACAGCTCAGCTCTATAGCGCGTGCAAGCGCATCTTATGCCCTGCAAGAACATCTTATCTTTTTAGAACGCAGTCTTCGCCGTTTTTGACAAAAATAAACGCATGCGTAAAATTTTTACCGCCATGTTGGTTCCTACTAAAGCCGGCTGGGCGTCTTAGTAAAGGGAGCCAAATTATTTATTCATTCTGTTAAGAGTGAAAAACTAATTGAGCAACATGGATCAGCACCATTCTTGACATCTCGTCATCCACATTCAGAAAAAGAATTCACAGCGGGTGTTATGTTGAACTCCACGTTGTACTTTTACAATAACTTGGTTGAGACTTTACAGAGGTCTTCAAAAATATCCAATCAGCATTCCCCACATATTTCTGCTGTCGATAACGATAATGAGAATAATAATGTCTCGCCTGATTGTGGAGCAGTTCCGTAGGAGAGCTATAATAAGTATGACCTCAAAATTTGGCCCAGCCACCCGAAAACTGACCTCGACCACTTGGATCAAGTCAAATCAAATCAAATCAGATTTATTTTCCAACAAGTGGATGGTCTCCTGGGCTAAAAGCTGTACAAACAGCTTGACAGAGGCCCAGGAGACCGGTACACAACAGAGCAGGAGCAAACAGCAGATTCCAAACAATATGACCATGACATCAAAACTATTATACAATGTATATCTCTGCAGCACGATATGAAAACAAAATAGAAAAGTTCATCAATGATGAAAACAATGGGACAAGCTCAATGCAGAAAGTTCGTAAAGGTGAGTATGATATTTAAAGAACACATGCATGAATAAATTATATATGCACGAAGTAGGTTCTTAACTCTTAGGACTAAAACCAACTGTGTTTTTATGTTTGTTGAGAACAACGGGAAGATTATGAGCCAAGGATTGTACTTTGTAGTTTGTTCTAAAATGTGGTAGAGACCACGTGTCAGTGCATCTAGTGTTTACTATTGCAGTGCGGTGTTCAAGAGATGCAAGTTTTACCAAGAAATTACCCATACCTGTCGAACCGAAATATGTTAATTGCAACAAACGATATTCATAAATATTGTCCACACGGATCATATTAAGTGATGTTGTTAAGGGTTGAACATTTGATGTTGGTACTAAGTTTACGATGAGAAAAATAATTTTTCTTTGCAACACAAGAAGCTTGTTCACATTTCTTTTAGTTGTTGTTGCCCATACTAGAGTACAGTAGTTAACATGAAAAAGGAACAGAGCATACTAAATTTGTAGTTTAGCGCTTATGGGGAGCAATGTGCGACAACGTGAAATTACACCGGAATTGATATCCAAGTAAAATGAACCGGTCCCAGTCCGATCGTCGCACACAAATTTCGGTCGGGTCCCCCAAAGTGACCAACGTAAATGAGCCGAGAGCACTGTTCTTTCGAACGAGTTTCCGGGACCAGACTCACAGAGTCAGGAATGCGCTGTGATGAAAAGGCTCCATTAATCAGCGCTGCATCGACCATCCGTGCTCTGGATGGTTTATTTACATGCGCAGTAGGGTAGCCATAGCTGTCGCCACAGCTGCGTGGCTTTACTCGGACTAGACTTTGCACAAGGGCTTCGCATTTTTCTGGACGCGTCGATCGTAAAACAGGAAGCACGTGCAGCCTTCGCTGCCGTTTTGGTCTCATGGAAATACCAGGGTGAGTGCCTTCTCGCATCCACGCGCACGCTTATATATAGAAGAGGATGCACGGCTCATACCACGTCGAGAGTCTGCTGCTTTTGCGCAGCGCCTGTTTGAGGCCGACACCTCTCTGTGACTTTGGCATATGTGCGCACCGGTTTAAACGCGTAAAAAGCCGAGACGACACCTCAGTCTCTATCACTCGAGAAATGTGCTTACCTTGTTTACCACAGGAACGCCGGAAAGCGCCCTCATTTATGACCGTTGGTGGGAAAAGCAAAGCAACGGATTCGTCCACGCAGCCACCGCCACGTAAATTTTAAAGAAGGCCTACTGCCATGTCCTTACGCTGTGCCCCAGTGTGCACTGAGGCTTTGAGTTATTTTCTTCGAAAACTCATACCAGTGCACACACGAATCACATCTTATAAACCCAAGAAGTCAAGTTATTTCTTGTACAGGTGAACTGAGCCTCACTAACACACTTTTACCATATCTTGCAAATTGCCAGGCTTCAATGATTTCCCGCGCCTCTCTGTCCTTGTCGCGGCCTATAATCTTTGTATACTTGATAAACGGCGTACCTTTTTTCTTGTCCTTAATTTTATAAGAATGGCAGAGCCTAGACAAATGCTGCCCACAGCGCCGACTGACGGAGTTGCAGTGCTCTTGCAGACGCTTATTGATGTATCGCCCAGTCTTCTCTACATATAGGGACTCGCAGCTGAGTGAGATTTCATAAAAACCTCCTCTTCTACAGAACACATTATTTGTTCTGTGATTGGTTACACAGCCTGCGTTGTTTCGAATATTGGTCTTCGTTAATATGCATAAACATGACAGTTTACATGGCATGGAAAAGAACATATTTGCGTCAAATTTTCTTGCCACCCTCTTCAGACCACGCGAGATCTTGTGCACTTAAGGAAGGACTCCAATCTTCAACCTCTCGCTTACATCGAGCTTTTGTTTGTTTGTTTGTTTGTTTCGGACCATAGGGACTTCAGCAAAGATTCTGCAACAGCCCTCAGAAGAGCAGGGGAAAAACCTGCAGAGTACAGTCGATCTACTTGACCGGTAAAACTGGAATACACCATGAGCGGACATGACTTGACAAGCGAGGATTTTAGAAAGGAAAATGCATTTTCGCGCTTCAAGTGGCAAGAACCATGCGCAAAAAAGCCTTTTCTGATCTTGGTAAGTAAGCCCAACACAAATGGCTCCCTTGGCAAAAAACCAATTTTAAGTCTAAAACATTTCGAGGGTACTGTGGAGTCTACACTGCAGAAGTATGAAATCCTAAGCGTTGCTGGTGCACACGGTGCATCACGTTTGCTGTCATTAACATTATCAATAAATGCACCGTTATTATTATTCCAAAAGTCATCACTGTCATTATCACTAACTGCAGCGTCATTGTTATCGCTACTATCATCCTCACGGTAGACACGAGAATTATGCGCGTTTCACGATCCCGGGCGTCTTCACTTCCGGCCACCCAGAGTGACGGACGCGTATGTCATGACGTAACAGCGGCTTCAGCGGCCCATCAGGGCCGCGATAACAGACTGTTTCAAATCAAATCAAGTTTTATTTTCCTTTGCACAAAATACAAGCATGGAGCAGCCGCAGAAAGCTACTGCTACCAGCACCTTGACGAGGCGACTGCGCCAACTGTTGACAGCAGCAGATGCATAATATGAAAAAATCTCATTATCAATATAACAAAGGAGCGTTACAAATATACTGTCATACGAAACAACAAACACATTATCACAAGAAGGAAACATGGGATTGACAGGATGAAGAAGAAAATCGTGCTGAGTTCATATTTCACATTGTTGCATCATATACACCCCATGAACACCTGTTCCAATCATCTTTAGACATCGTAGTAATATCGACGAACAGATGAGCATAATTGTTGAGGAGAACTGGCAGAGCAAAGGTTCATAACTGAAGGGCATAGTTGTTTGGAGTGGTTGGTATATAGAACACATCTGGGTGAAGTGTGTTCTATTTCTGAACAGGTCGCTTCATTGTGGCGATCTTGCTGTAAAAACAGTTATTCTTTTTTACAGTTGTGTACAATGCGGTAAGACGGTAGCTATAATATTCACAGACCTTAATAACTGCAAATCGTTTAAAACGTACTCTGTCTTTTAATCATACTTTACGTTAGCTATAATTCTTATTACTTTCTTTTGTAATACAATAATTTGTTTAAGTTCATTTTGGCTGTAGTTCCTCACACCAAATGGGCATACGCCAGTTAGGAAAGAATTAGTGAATTATACAACAGTAGCTAGCTTAATCGTCTGAGGTAACACATGCCTACATTTGTTTACTATACCAATAGCAATGCAAACTTTGTAGGCGCCATCAATATGTTAATCCCAAGCTAGGTTACTGGAACAATGAACACCCATAAACTTCATACTGTATAAAATTTCAGACTGTTACCAGGCGCTATTTTCGGTGTGGAAACATGCTTGTTCTTGGGCCGGTATAGGACCGCCTGAGCTTTTCTGTGTTTACATATAGTGAATTTTGTTTCTTCCATGTTGCGAGTAGATTACTAACGCTTTCTATGTCTTGGGTTGTTTTTCCTGTGATTAAAAACTTGTGACATCGGCATAACAGATCAAAGAAACGGCGTCGGTTAGAAAAAAAGCAATGAAAATCATTGACATACAAGCAGAATAAAGTGCCCCTAAAATACTTCTCTAGGCGAAGAAACACGTGCTCCTCCGCTCTCGTTAATCCTTTACACGGGTGGGGGTAACGATTGCGTCGGTTTTGGTACAGTTGAGTTATTTGCCTGAAAGTGTAGACCGGTGTGAATTCCTCTTCTGAGGAGGGGGTGAGGTTGCCCGATCAGAGAGCGCGCGGGCGGCGGCATCTGCTGCCTCGTTTCCTCCTAGCCCCGAGTGGGCCGGAGCCCAGACTATGAAGCGGCGGGATGGACTACCTACGTACAAGCTGGTTTGCAGTAGTCGGTGGGCCAGGTCCGAGCTTTTTTGTAGTAGCCGGTAGGCCAGGTACGGGACCCAGCCCTGTTGAACGTTCCTACAAGCCCCTCGCGAGTTCGTTATGAGTGTTTTGGAGTCGGAGTGTGTTGCTGCTAACGTGATGGCGACCTCCTCTGCAAGTGAACGTTTCGGGCTTTAAATGTGAATCCCTTCAGAATCCATTCACCGTTTTGGACTCGTGGATTACTCCAGCCGTCTACCACCCGCCTTGGTGCGGGCTGGACACGTCTACGTAGTACACGGGTTGAGCTCCGTGGTGAGCTAGAGCCTCTGCCCTGGCCATGCGCTTACCCTCGCGGTCGCCCCTGAACATGTTAGTGGGGTGTGGTTTTACGTGCAGGGCGTATCGCCGTATCTTGCTCTCTCATTGGTTAGAGTCGTGTGCTGTATGTGCAGACCGGTTAATAGGCGACGCCCAGACGGTGTCTGTGATAATCACGTGTATTGGCGTGTGAGGTGGGCTTCTCTCATTTCGTGGAACGAGTTCGTCGGAACTGATTTAAAAAAAAAAGTATATATATTCCAAAAACAACCGCCCAATTTTCGGAAAGAGCCTACTTTACACTTAAACATGTATTGGGCGTCTCAGCGACTACAGTTTCTTTCGCGGAAAGTTCACAGTAGCCCCAGCCGGCTGCTAAATCCAAAGTGGGTGGTGCTGAAGTTTCTCAGAGGCACTGTTACGATCAAAATATTACAGAACGTGAGGCGTGCAGAAACTGCGTTCTGCGCCACCAACAAGCTCTGTATATTCGGGGCTATATTACGCGCTCTGAAGGTAAATGACAACCCACGCCGGGGGCCATATCGATAACCGGATAGCTGCCCTAATTGCTGTGATGAGTGAAGCCCATTGCGGCACGCACACAACTTTGGAACGGGGGGGGGGGGGGGGGGGTACATTTATGATGTTCTCTTTTCGACGGCGACGGCGGACTTTCTTGAAAGCGGACATTTAAGACTACCACATTGAAGTAATGATAATGAATAACATGATAAGAGTGATGGACAATGTATGGTCAGGAAGTTCGTTGCTTTTTAAAGCTCTGTGCGGCAGACAAGAATTTTCTTGGAAGCGAAACATCGTTGAGGGTGTACAGACTATAGCCAGAGAACAGGCTCTATAGTGTTCCGCTGACTAGTGCGATAGCATCACACAATCGCCAGAGCCGAGCAAAAACAACAACAACTTTGCAGCACGCTGGTTTCCATGACAACTGCGATGGTTATTACGAGCCTGACCTAGCCATGGGTGGTACTCCAACTAGACTGTGAAGCAGAAACTTTCACAGTTCGGAATTGCTGCACTGACCAACAGACCACCTCGTAAATTCAAAACAATTACAGAAGACGCTTAACATTTTTGTCAGACGCTGTGCCATTCTCTCAGTGGTAAATGGTGATGCGAAATCACAACAAACCATGCCAAACAGTCCCTTCGCACGCCCTAATTTCTTTATACGGAGTTGAACCCCGGCGATTTTTTTCCGGCAGCATATACTAATGTATACTGCTACGAGTAATTGAAGAAAATGGACTGGCGCTACAATTACAGGGGTGCACTTAAGTCTTCTTACGGGCGGAAATACGAAAGCGTTGCGAGTTGCGGGCCTAATTTCATTGCGAGCTCGTTCTGCGTTTCCTTACTGTTACTCGAATTTATTTCCTGTACCTACTTTTTATTTTTTTGTCAGTTTAGATTTTTCCTGTTTGTGTACTTTTTGTTTCTATTTTTACTAGAATGTTATTTTAGCCCTTGTGTTGATTTCTTTTTTTTTATTCTTTACTTTTGTCTTTCTTTCTTTTCTTTATTTTTTATATGCATACTTATTTATCAGTCTTAAGTTTTTTCTTCTCTTCCCTCAACGCCCTCCAGTATACTTATGCTAGATAAGAATTATGAACATGTTTGTATGAAGTCAGCGTAGTGATAAGCGCGCTCAGCTGGGAGATGTAAGGATGGTGGTTCCATTCCTGGCGTGGACAATATTTTTATTCACAATTTACAGCCAAATGCGGTATTGCTCTTGTCCGCACATCCAGTCCACAGCTGGTGGAGAGACTAGCGCGTCCCTTTAAACAAGAAAGGCTTTCTACCTAATATTAAACGACGTCATTTACTAAGAAATCAGGATGGCCATTCACTGAACGGCTCGCACACCAACAGCGAAGAATGATATTAGCACTATCAGGCGAGGAAGGTGCTCAAAAACCTAGTAACTAGCATCTGCGAAGAAGTTCTCGGGGGGCAGAAAGGAATGGACGGGAGAGGGGGGCTTTATGACCTAAGCATAAAGTAGAGCGCAGAGAAGCTTCTTCCAGTAAAGAGAGCTGGTTTTGAGAAAAGGATGAAAACGGTGTTCATTCGATGACACTTAAAGTTCCGGAGCTTTATTGTTATTTCGCGCCCTTTTTTGTTCCTGCTAATTTATTAAAAACTTCGCGAGCACGCACAGCCGAACCGCTCGATAGCTCATCGTTTTCGGTTCGTTCACATTCTTTTTTGTGCGACGAGCATCCCTCACGCCCTGAAAAAAAAAATGAGATGACAAGATAGGAGACAAGAGCTGTGAGGAAGGCAGTACGTTTCAACAGCGGCCGACTTAATTGCGAACATCTAATTAAAATCTTCTCAAGGTGCACCTCTGCGGAGGAGCTGACTTCGCGCTGGCCTCCACCATCAAGACCACGTGGCCAGTCTGGTCCCCCTTATTTCTGCCGTCAGTCTTCTTTGCTTGCTCCCCTATCCGCGAGAACACTTTCCCGTCCTCCGCCCATTTGCGGTTTCGTCCTCGCTAATGCCCCTTAGGCAGCTTGCGTCCGGACGCTGTAAACGGATGCACCGCGAGATGTTTCTTTATTCCTTCTCAAAGAGCACTGCCAGAGATCGCTTCCTCTGCAAAAGAGAAAGTTGCGTCCGAATAAATAAATATGAGATGGGAGCTTCTCTTCCTGCTTCGATGAACTAAGAGATTTTATTGTTCTCTGAACGCTGCCTTAAATGTCATACCGCTTATCCCCAAAACACAAGGAACGCTGGAAAATCCGACATGTTCTTCTGTACGCTATGAGCATCATTCCGAATTCTTAAGGGAGGCAGGAGTGATCTCAGCATGCCGAAAGACAATTTTAGGCGCGAAGGAGCAAGCCCCATACCCTGGAACCTCTTTCGAATGCCAGGACATACCTGATAAAAAGTTAATAGTGCCACTTCAGGACTCCCGCCCCTTCTACTTCCGTCGTCTGCTGCTAAGGCCATGGTTTTTGCCGCCTGTCACAAAGGGAAGAGAGAGAATTGCAGAGAACGTACCTCCACCCCTCCCTAATATTACCCTAATGCCAGCCTTCTTGTTAAACTTTCAAGAGGTCACTCCCGGTAATGACGCTGCGAGGCGGGAGCATGCTGCCGATAGCCAGCGATGCCCCGATCGAGGCACGGGAAGGAAGCGACGCACATGTCTGCGACGGTTATGGCCGAGCGGAGCCGCCCGTTCGCATTCGGCACAGTTCAATTGGCGGGCTTTCTAGAATCGAATTGGTGTTGTTTTGAGCAGGGTATCGACCGCTTCTTCTAATTCTAATTCTCAACAATATATAAACTGCTGCTTGTGTTCCAATTAAAAAAAAATGTTTACATCGTTTGGAACAACGGGTAAGCGAGGACTGAGCAATGCAGTGAAAGGAAAAGTAAAAGCTGATGCGGGCCGATACTGGATGTTTTCGTTGAAAAGGGGAATGATTGCTTCTCTTCGGGTTTCAAGCGTGTACTCGTGATTTTTTATTTTCTGAATATGAAATTGTCGGTGGTTTCCGAAACATTATGGATGCCTGATTACAGCTCTTGCTCGCTGCTTCGCTCATACCACTCTAAAAGGGGATATCGCTTTCAAAAGCTGACCCCAAAAGGGTACAATGTGAGTGTTTTTACTTAAACCCATGGTCCCAGAGGTGCATTTCGGGTGTCCCATCGGCTTTTATGCGAATAAGTGGGAGACTAAGGGTAGCACAAATACAAAAACAAAAACAAAATACATCCGTGAATTCAACCTGAGCTTCTGAAGTAGTAGATTATATAAACCAAAGCACCTGTAGCCGAAATTTCAAACAAATAGGTCTCCTGCTCACAGGGCAGCTACACGGAATTCTCACACTGCATTGATACGATGAAATCGCCCGTCTAGAATAATATCTTTTATATCCATCATCATCGTCATCAGCCTGACTATACCCACTGCAGGGCGATAGCCTCTCCCATATTTCTCCATTTAAACCGGTTCTGTGCTAGCTGCCCCCACTTGACCCCTTCGAACTTCTTAACCTCATCCGCCCACCTGCCTTTCTGCCGCCCCCTGCTACGCTTTCCTGCCTTTGGAATCCAGTTTGTTACCCTAAGCGACCATAGGTTATTCTCTCTTCGCACTACATGTCCTGCCCATGCCCATTTCTTCTCGATTTCCACTAGAATGTCAGTAACTTGAGTTATTCCTCTGACCCACTCTGCACCCCTACCATTTTTCGTTCCATAGCCCTCTGCGTTGTCCTCAACTTAAGCAGAACCCTCTTGGTTAGCCTCCACGTTTCAGCCCCATAGGAGAGTACAGGTAAGATGCAACTGTTGTATACTTTCCTCTTGATCGATACCGGTAAGCTGCTAGTCATAATCTGTTAGTGCTTGCCAAATGCGCTCCATCCCAACCTTATTCTTCTTGTTATTTCCTTTTCATGGTCCGGATCTACGGTTACTACCTGTCCTAAGTAGACATATTCACCCAATACTTCCAACACTTCGCTACCTAATGTAAACCGCTGTTCTTTCCTGAGGCTGTTGAACATTACCTTAGTCTTCTGCATATTGATTTTCAAGCCTACCTTTCTACTTTTCCTGTCGAGGTCATCAATAATTGTTTGCAGTTCATCCCCCGAGTTACTTAGCAAGGCAATGTCATCAGCAAATCGCAGATTACTGAGATCCATCTACCCTTATCCCTAACTGCTCTCATTCCAAGTCTCTGAATACTTCCTCTATACAAGCTGTGGATAATACTGGGGAGATCGTGTCTCCTTGCCTAACATGAATTTTGTTACTTTCTCTATGCAGAACTATGGTTGCTGTGCAGCCACTATATCTTCCAGTGCTTTCACGTACGGCTCGTCTACCCTCTGATTTTGCAATGCCTGCATCACCACCGATGTTTCTACTGAGTCAAATGCTTTTTCGTAATCAATGAATGCTATGTATAAGGGCTGGTTATATTCTGAGCATTTTTCTATCACCTGGTTGATGGTATGGATAAGAGAGACAGTAGAGTGCCGTTTCCGAAAACCTGCTTGATCCTTGGCTTGATTGTAGTCTAAGGTTGTCCTGATTGTATTAGCGATTATCTTAGTAAATACCTTATACGTAACAGACAATAAGCTGATTGGTCTGTAGTATTTAAGGTCCCTAGCGTCACCCTTCTTATGAATAACAAACATTTTTGCGTTCTTCCATGCTTCCGGTATCGTCGATGACACCAGGCACTGCGTATACAGGGTGGCCAGTTTTTCGAGCACGATATTCCCCTCTCCCCCCCCCCCCCCCCGTCCTTCAACAAATTTATAGTTATCTGATCCTCTCCAGCTTCTTCCCTCCTTTTGCATAGTTTCTATTGCTTTCTTAACCTCGTCCTTCGTCACTGGTGGAACGTCTGACTGTTTTTCTCTACCGCCAATCTCTACGATCGTGACTACATTGGCTACTGTAGAGATCAGTATAGGACTGTTCGGCTACTTTGACTATCTTGTCCATATTCGTGATGACGTTGCCCGGCTTGTCCCTTAGCGCATACATGTAATTTTTGCCTATGCTTAATTTCGTCTTCATCGCTTTAAGGCTTCCTCCGTTATTTACAACATGCTCAATTTTCTCCATGTTATACTTCCTTATATCGGCCACTTCGTGCTTATTGATTAGCTTTGATATCTCTGGCAATTTTATCTGGTCTTTTGAATTGGAAGTTTTCATGCTCTGACGTTTCTTAACCAAATCTTTCATTTCCTTAGAGAGCTTACCGGTATCCTCTCTAACTATTCTACCACCTACTTCTACAGCGCACCCAGTAACGATATCTCTGAAATTATTGTTTATTGCTTCAAGGGTAATGTCGCCATCCTCAGTTAGAGCTGAAAACCTATTCTGTAGCGAGGTCCTGAGCTCTTCTGCCCTCCCCCTCACCGCTAATTCGTTGATGGGTTTCTTTCTTACTAATCTGTTGCGTTGCTTCTTCAGATTTAGGCTAATTCGGGACCTCACAATCCTGTGGTCACTGCATCGCACTTTCCCGATTACCTCTACATCTGCCATAATGGCGGGAGTTGAACAAAGTACGAAATAAATTTCATTTTTAGTCTTTCCGTTAGTACTTTTCCATGCCCATTTCCGGTTTTTCCGTTTGCTGAAGTACGTATTCATGATTCGTAAGTTATTGCGCTCTGCAAACTAGTAACTCCCCCTTGCTATCTTTAGAACCAATGCCATATTCACCTACTGCCTGGTTTCCTGCCTGCTTTTTCCCTACCTTGGCATTGAAGTCGCCCATTAGTACAGTATACTGCGTCTTTACTTTTCGCATTGCCGATTCTACATCTTCGTAGAAGCTTTCAACTGCCTGGTCATCATAAGTACATGTAGGTGCATAGGCCTGTACGGCCTTCAGTTTATACCGCTTATTAGACCTAATTACGATGCCTGCCTACCTCTCATTAATACTATAGAATTCATCTATATTACCCGCTATATACTTATTGACAAAGAAACCTCCTCCTAGTTGTCGCCTCTCTGGTAAACCTCGATAACACAGTACATGCCCATCCTTCAGTACAGTATATGCCCCATTCGGCCTCCTAACCTCACTAAGCCCTATGACATTCTATTTCATACCCTCTAGTTCCTGTAAGAGCACTGCTAAACTAGCTTCACTAGCTAGGGTTCTAGCATTAAACGTTGCCAGGGTCAGTTTACAATGGCGGCCTGTCCAGCGGAGCCAGGCATTCTTAGCACCCCCTGCTGCGTCACAGGTCTGACCGCCGCCGTGGTCAGTTGTTCCGCAGCCGCTGGTGACTGAGGGCCGGGGTTTTATGGAGCTTATCATGAGGGGTTGCGGTCAATTACTGCACCAGGGTGGCCAACTCCTGTTCTGGTGAGGGAGTGCGTTGCCGCATATGTTCACCGGCATCAGGTCGCACCCCAAACCTGCTTACGCAATTCCATCGACACGCGGACTTTTTTTTTTTCCCCGGTGGAGAATTGCGCGGCGCCGTGATTTGAGCCCCGGTCCTCTTGCATGCGAGGCGGATGTTCTACCGCTATGGCACCGCTGCATATAAAAATATACATGTTGCAAAAAAAAAAAAAGCTGTTCGTTACATAGCGAACGCTGACTTGTGCTCCAAACGATCAACTATGTTTACAATACCATATTATAACCGTTCATAGCTTGTACAAATATTTATTAGCAATCAGATACCAAAGATATTTGAATTATAATAAACGATTGTTTCTAGACTTAACTTGTCTTTCACGAACAGTACCGGCTTATAACCTCCGAAATACAGGAAACTGGTTTTTCCCTTTTGGGCGCACTAGTTATGGAAACCAGATGCTGCCATCTAATGTGCCCTATTTACTTAACAGACTAGACTATGAATATTGTAAAAGACAATATTGTGGACCGGATCACAATATTTATATTGAAAAAAAGAAGCAGTTGGTGCAAAATTCGAGCTGCCTTAACATGAAATCGTAAAATAATTCATTTTAAAATATTCTGTATGTATATACTATGTGTTTTAAAAAAGTGTTTGAAGTATTTTAGCCAATTTTGTGGTGAACTGAGAAATTGAAATGCACTGTGTCTTGTTTCCCTGCTGTATGCAATCTTGGAGCTCCGCAAGTGATCTGCGATCCCTTTTTTACCCTGAATTACCCGCATCTGTGATGATGCAAATAAACTTGAACTTGAACAAATCTGCAGCTGCGAAGTTTCCTGATGCATATGTGGAGACAAACATAGCACGAAGTTTTATAGGTCAACCCTCTTATTGTTTTATTGAAGGAAAAAGAAACGTCAAAATAGGGCATCTTGTGGTTCCTGCAGCGGCTCCACAAAAGAAGAGCACTACGTAAATAAAATGTACACGCAAAATAACTTTTTGTTTTGACAAAAACGAACAATAAAACCGCAGTTCCTGTCTTAGATACTGTGCACACCTCAAACCCACAGCGAGGGAAGGTTTGTGTTGGGTGGGTTTATGGGATTCAACGTCGCAAAGCAATTCAGTCGCATTGGAGGGCTCCGTAAAGTTTGACCGCCTAAGATTCTTTAACTTGCTCTGATAGCTCACAGCACATGGGTACACAGCGAAGAAAGAGATGAAGGGAAGTTTTTAATAAGGAAGACAGAAAGAAGCACTACAATTCAGGGCTTGGGATTAAAAATTTACTGGAGTGCACTTAAGTCTTCTTGCGTACGGAAATGCGAAATTGTTAAATTGTTGAAAATTCTGTGGGTGGTTCCATTATGAGCTCGTTTTGTGTTTCGTTATGTTTCTCATGTTTACAAGTTTATTTTTACTTTTAATTACTTTGCATTTTCGCGACTGATTTCCTTATTTGTGGCTCTCTGACGTGAGCCGAACGAGAGTGTTGCACTGTCGCGTTTTGTGTGAACATCACTAGATGGCGCCCTGCCTAACGAGAAATGGTATCCATCCGGAAGTTGATGCAGGCGCAATCACTGTTCCTGAAGCTCTGGGGTTTAGAGATACCAGCGGCCGGGTGAATAAACCGGCGGTGGAAACTAGCAAAAAACGACTGGAAGATTGGTGGCTTAAAAGCAGAGAAGTGACATAATGTTAGTAATGTAGGAGCAAAATTTAATAAATAGAATGATGGTTTAGTTAACCAATCTAAATCAATAATTAAGATATATGGAGAAAAATGAGCATGATAGCTACTGCTACCACCCCGTTTCAAAGGGGACGCTCCTATATTCCATCCATCCATCCATCCGATTGATTGTCCTTGTTTTTAATTTTGCTAGCCCAGATTTCAAAACGCTTTCGTTATCCTCCAGTTCCTATACTCAGGGAGAACTTAAAATTTTTGTTTATTTTTTATCTTTTTTTTTTTTCTGTACTGCCGTGTTGACGATTTCCTTGGCGACCTCCGGCGTCCTTAGGCTAAACAAGGAGAATGGCGGACTGGTACTTAAGGCAGAGTGTCGGAAACAATTTACTTTTGGGATGTGCTTGAAATGACAAAGAAAGGCCTGCCATAACCTCGTATGGCATGTGGTTCTTTCAAGATGAAAACAAGAATTCCCTTATGACACCATCATGCTTCTTGGACTCCGTAGTTTGCGGAAAGCACTAACACAATTCAACAATGGTGATGTTGTCACATCTGCACGCAAGCATTTCATTCAAGGTGTCGTACGCCTTAGGGAAGTGTATCGGGCGATGCCTGATAAACCAATGTAGATAACCGTTCTTGATGAGCTGGTAGATTTCAAATAATTTTAACATGCTGTGTCAGTGCCTGTGTTGCCGGCACCTGTTATGCCTTGTGTCTTTTGTAAAAATTCAATAAAGAAAAAAAGTCGGCCTAGGGTCTCCGCGCTTGGCTGAGGAATAGAAAGGGTGGTAATTCAAATCCTGGCGTGGATATATATATATATTTTCTTGATGGTTACACGCTCTGCCAGCATGCTCTGTCAACGCTGCTCATG
>JAJIZL010048123.1:19704-34407 GCA_023969395.1 Amblyomma maculatum
GCGGTTCACCATTTAAGGCGATTTCGCACGATAGGCGAGTGCTTGACCGTCCAAGCCCAGTTAGGTTGAACAAATTGAAAAAAGACAAACTAACCCAGGCTTTCTTGCGCGCTAAATCTGTTTCCCGAACTTTGCTGAGATATATATGTCTTGTTTCTACCGATGAAAATTCGCACTAAAAAGAGGCCAAATTTCTTTTTTGTTTGTTTCGTTAGCCTCCAGCTTTCGCTTACAAGAAGATTGTAATGCAGATCTAAATTAGAGCCTAGATTTTCACGCTTCAATTGTTGTATTCAGGGAAATTAATGGACTTCTTTTCCAGTTTATTTCAGAACAAGTTTCATCTTTTTTTTTATTACTGGGGCATTTCGAGGCACTGTTTTTATTCACAGTAAATTGATATCTTTTTTATTTATGTGTGGCGGGTGTCACAACTCAGTACCAGCCTAGCCAGCTGCGCCATGCGCTGCAAGAGGACTAAGTGGAGCGGTTGGTACTTGACCTTAAAATTTGTAAGGCCTCCTTTCATCATATCTTTGTTGACTCAAGGAGGAAAACACAACCATTGGCTGTGGTGCTGCCACTCTACTATCTCAGAGGTGCAAATTGGGTAGTGAATATAGCATGCCCAGGGACTGTAGATTGTAAGCATTTAAAATATTCTCAGGGTATCCATCACTTGAAGCTTGTCAGCCAGATTGTCTTCGAGCAAAGATCAGAGAAGTGTAAGTGCAGACTTCCAAAGAAGCATGGCTTGAAAGAATATGCATTGTACAAAAAAGCTTTTTGGAGTATAACTTTTAATTCTGAGGCAACCAAAGAATATTGCAAGATACTGATATCAACATACTAAAGGGAATGGCCTAATCGTCTTACGCGAAACTTTGCCCTACCATGTCCCTTGCTGGGCGACAGTCTTCTCAGACGAAGGTGTGAAAAATACATAAGAGCATTACAGAACCCCCTCCGAGTCCCTCAGCTTCGCCAGTCGTACTAGCCAGGAATAAAGATTCCTCGTGTCGCTTCTTAGATGATTACTGCCATCTCTATCAACCCGCCGAAAAGGATTTATACCCCTCGTCGAATCAGCGATGCACTAGATTGTATCTAGGGGGCCAGATTCTCCTCTTCTATAGACCTGCAATCCGGTTATTTACAAATGGCCGATGATGACCAGGACCATCAGAAGAGTTCATTTACAACTCCCGATGATATATACGAGTTCAAAGTCATGTCTTTCGTCTTATGTAACGCCCCATTCACATTCGATACCATCATGGATTATCTCTTGCAAGGTTTTAAATGGTCTCCATGCCCCTTCTATTTCGACGATAACATTTTCTTTCTACCCACGCTTCCATCGTACATAAAGCTGCCGGGTTTAGTTAGTACTGTTCTAGTGTGGCGCCCTGAAGTGCTGTTTAACACTCGCAATTCATTCGTGGCCGTCTTATCCCTGCTTGCCTTGGAAGCAGCCAGCGCACCATAGAGCACAGCGTTAGGCAGGCAGGCAGGCATATGCTGCGCGCAGCTATGAATCAAACTCTGCAATAGAGCTCGACTCGCATTGTTTCGTGGCGTGAACTCGCCCCCCCTGACGAGTGTTGAGTCATACTGAGTACGAAATGATATCGCCTGGAAAGTAAATGTACCACGACTTCGGCCGCAGGAGGGGCTCCGAGGTCGCACCGCCGCGGGGGCTATCTCGTGCACCGTGGCGCAATCAGGGTAGATAACATCTTATGCCTGTCCCCTTTCAAGAAACACTTTAGAACGCAACCTGTTTCAAATGGTGACTCATCATCGTTCTCGCATTTTACTTTCCGTGCAGTTGCCGCATTTTTATTTTATCTTCCAGGCGACGGGGCCACCGGTTCCAGGTTCATAGAAATTCATACCCAACGAAATAATAATTCGTCCCTTGCCCTGCTCGCTTCCCTTCCTAACCCCTTTTTCTTTTCCGGAAGCACAGGCGTAAACCCTGCCAGTGATGATCGCTCTGTCCACACGAAGGCAAGTTCACTTGTCGAAACGTTGGCTTGGCGTGCGACCTGAGGCTCCCCCTCAACCCTTGTTTGGTTCTCGTTCTTACTGTCAAGGATAGGCTACACACAATATAAACTACATAGAACGTGGAAGATTAAACGGCCGTCTTCGTAGCTCAGTAGAAAAGCATCACACTCGAAATTCTGAGGGCGTGGGTTCGGATACCACCGGTGGGATGTGGGCATTTTTTCTTCTGCTTTCCAGTTAACTTTCTCGACATCTAATGAACACTTCACATTGATAAATAATTAAATACCAGTGCAGAACCTGCATTAGAGTAATGCGAAAACACAGATGCTGCTCTTGGTCTCTTCTGGTTGCTCCTAGTTTTTTAATCCATTTCTTGTTTACCCATTTTAATCTTCGGTATTTTCAAATTGCGCGCCAATCCCTTCCTATGCCCTTTTTCGGTTCTATTTCCGGTTGCGTGACGTCACATTTTTGACGTCACATTAATTCACTTTTTTATTGCACCCATTTTAGTCTTTGGTACTTTCGAATTGCGCGCCAATCCCTTCCTTATACCCTTTTTCGGCTCTATTTCCGGTTGCATAACGTCACATCCTTGACGTTACCTTAACTGACTGATTTAATTAACTATTTTAGTATTTTATACATTCAAATGTGGCGCCATTGGCTAATGAAATTATTTTCGCCTTTACTGTTACATTTTTTGCCTGTATATAATTGCCTAATTAACTTACTGGCCTAAATATTTTTCGGACACATTACGTCACCTTCTATAGACTGACACGACTCATTAACTTCTACCTTTTTGTTAATTACTCACAATGCCGCGGACCCCATTTTGCGTGTTTTGCCTCTAATTAAATACCTAATTAGCTTATTGACCTAATTATTTTTGTCTGACACAATATTACGCCTCCCTCTATCGATTGATGCCGCTCATTAACCTCTACCGCTTCTCAATTACTCACAACTGCTGCGGACAACTTTTACATTGTCTTCCTGTAATTATTTACCTAATTAACGTATTGACCTAATTATTTCTTCGGCATTACAATACCTCATCCTCTATCGATTAAAACTACTCATTAACCTTTACCATCACTCAATTACTCATAACTGCTGTGGACACGATTTTTCGTGTTTTGCTTCTAATTAATTACCTAATTAAATTTTCGGCTTAATTATTCCTCAGACACAACATTGGGTCACCCTCTATCGATTGACACCACTTATTAACCTCTACCACTTCTCAGTTGCTCGCAACGGCTGCGGACAACTTTTACATTCTTTGCCTGTAGTTAATTGCAGCTAATGGCAACCCACTCCAGTATTTCCTGCCAAGAAAACCCTATGGCCAGTCACAATTTAAGATTTGATGGCGGGAAAGGTTGAGGGTCACCGGAGAAGGTGTAGGCAGCGAACGCGATGGTTAGATGGCATCCTCGAGGCGCTGCAGATGAAGTTATGTGATGTTAGGAAGATAGTGAGAGACCGGAAAGCGTGGCATGATATGGTCCATAGGGTCACGAAGAGTCGGACACGACTGAACGACTGAACTGAACTGAATTACTTAATTAACTTATTGGCCTAATTATCTTTTCGGCATTAACATTACTTGATCTTCTATTGATTGACACCACTCATTAACGTCTACCACTTCTCAATTACTCACAACTGCTGCGAACATGATTTTGCGGACGCGGTCTTTGGACAGAAATCTGTGAACATAGGGAAGTAATGCTCTCGCATTAAAAATAAAAAAGAAGAAGCCTGCGGCAACGGTGCCAGCGGACTTCGTCTGCTCACAGTTTTCTGGTAAACGTTCAGCAGGCGGGCTCGGCCTCTGCAGCTCACCGTCGGAGGCAGAAGCGGGGTCATGTGCTCTTAACAACGCCAGTGTCAAGTTAGCCGCCACGTAAGTACACTAGCGTCGCGTAGGAAACGGGCACGGAAGGATCATCGAAGGGATTGGCTCAACTAGCGACAGCGACGCTTTAGGACCACTGGACATCCGAGCTGACGAACACTTGGCAGCAGCGGCTCACTTGGCAAACTTCGTCTCCTGTCGCATGTTGGTGCTGACTCTTTCACGCATGCTGGTGGTGACTCTCAGCCTCTCACATTTTCCTTCGTTTGAACTGTTGCGGCTGCTGTCGCAGTGTTTCCTCAATTCAAATATGTAAAAAAAAAAAAAATATCGCCTTATGGAACAGTTAAAACAAGAAATCCGGGCTGAGCTGAAGGATTTCAAGGAAACGCTTTACAGGCAGTTCCGAAAAGAAAAACCTAATGTACATGAGTGACGGGTACGAAGAAATGCGAACTAAAAACAAGGCATTGATGGAAGCTAACGAGAAGCTTGCAACACGATGCAATAAACTTGAGCACCGAAAGCTGTATTCGGAACATGGAACAGTATTCGCGTAGCGCAAACGTTAAGATAAAACGTGACCCGTAGAGTTCCTCGGAAATTGTTCCTGACATTTTCAACATTGCAAGCAAACTGTAAATTCCTTTGGCTCCACTGACATCGAGTTTGCTCGAGTTCGCTCAAGAACTCTTCCATTAAAAACATACTGTACCGTTCACTCGGAGACAAACACGCGTAACAACTTTCTTGGGAAAGCTTGCCGGGTAAAACTGAATGCGACAGACCTTGGATTCGACTCTGGCTCAGCGTCAGCGGTGTTTGTAAATGAGCATTTATGCTCAGAACTAAAGCGCTTTCTTGGTACAGCCACTGTGCGCAAAAGCGAGGTAGAATGGAAATACGTCTGGGCCCGAAATGGAAAAAAAAAAGTCTGACAGATCGACACTTCCTCAAACATCATATAGCATACTATGAGGGCGTTCTCAGAAGGACCACTTCACCATGAAACCGAACGCTGCAACTGCAGCCTTTTGCGCCGACAAAGCGGTACCGGATAATACAGCAAATATCGCCACTGCCGCAGTCATGCGGTGTATGAAAGGCACTTCCGTTTTGCGCGTGCTAGTTCTTAACGTGTCGAAGACTGTACGGCATGAAGGCGCCGTTTTATCACTGTGAGCTTCAAAAACTACACGCATCGCTTGTCAAAAAAGCTTCATAATTCTTAACGCTAACGGGAGCCTGCTAACGGGAGCCCCGTTAGCGGATCACTTCAACCAATACTTCATCAGTCTACCGAATACTGCTTACGACAGAAATGCGGCCTGCTCTAATTTGAAGCAAGGAACTACTTCGTTATTTTTTAAGCCTACTGATATATCTGAAGTACTCTCTACGTTTATGACGTTGAATAACTGTCCTTGCTCCGAACTGAGGGTCTCAGAATTAAGCCAATTAAATTTGTTGCCGACCTTCTTGATCTGATTTATTGATTTATTACAGTTTGTAGCAAAATACAGTTTTTGCCGTGAAACCGAGGCTAAAGGTGACGTACAGGTCACCTGACTGGGCCTTCGGCAAAAACTGTATTTTGCTGCAAACTGCAATGAATAAATAAATCCTCGCCTCGGTCATCGTATATTTTTAACCTCTCAATCTCATCCAGCGCACTTCCAAATAAAGTGAAGCAGGCCACAGTGATTTTTCGTCACAAACGTAGTTCAAAGCATGAAATGAGCAATTATCGTCCAGTGCCGATTCTTTCCATGCATATTTTCAAAGCCACTGCAAAAAAATTTGCTAAAGCGTATAGAACACAGCTCTAATAAACACTCTCTTATTGATGACGCTTAGTTGATTTCCACACACAGACTTATCAGCTGAGTCTGCTCTATTGACAAAAAAAAAAAAGAATTAATTTTATAAAGTATTAAAGAAAAGCTACTAACTTTGGGTACATTTATTGATTTCAAGTAAATACTTTTACTGCAATAATTATAAGATTCTAGAAGATAAACTGCATAGACGGGGAATTAGAGGAAATTCATTGCAGCCTATTGCATCATATATCGATAAACGTGAACAATGTGTTAGCATTAACGGCTTGTGCTCAACCTCTGCATACGTTAAGTGCGGCGTTCCTGAAGGAAGTATATTAGGCCTTTTTCTGTTTACTTTATATATTTTTGATCTTGCGAAAATTAGATGTGTCGAAATTTATAATTCACACCGATGACACCAGCCTGTTCCTTTCCAGCAGATATTCAAATGACTTGCTTGCTACTGGGAATGCGATTTCTGAAAGGTTGCTACATTGGTCCAATCTTAACTATTTAAAAGTGAACATCAAAAAATATAAAGCAATATATTTTTTTCTGTAAACCGTATAACACTCACACCTCTGTCGCTAAACCTCAGAATCATAACACTGAAGTGGTTATAGACGATAAAAGTCTAGGTGTAATTTTTGACGAGCACCTGAAGTGGTCTGACCATATTCAACACACCTTTTATAATGTATCAAAAATCCATAGGTGTGCTGTGTCGATGTTGTCATATGCTGCCAGTGGAAATTAGGAAAACAAGATACCTTGATTTCGTCTGGGGAGCCTCATCCCGTGCACATATAAACCAGCTTCTAATGCAAAAAAGGCGGTTTGTATTATTTGATCTGCAGACTATACCTAGCATACACACCGCCGTTATTTGTTTTACATGATTTTCCACCAGTGAACAATATGCTACAGTATTACGTTTTGCTTCTAATGAAATCTAAGGCTTCGCGCCGCAGTAACTTCCTTCGGGAATTCGAATCATTAAAACCAACATAGGCGCCAAAAACTGAAACGGGAAGTGCCTAGCAACATACTAATTATAGAAGACAAACGATGAAGTCCTTGATGCCAACTATATTGAATGTAAACGAATGGCTGTATGAAAATTTCTGTCTCAAGAAAAGTATCTTCGTGAATTTTCTGAAATATATCGCGAATAATAATAGCTTTTTTTTTTTTTCTCTCTTCAGTAACTAGTGTTTCCTTTGTTTCTTTGCATGAGGGAGGGGGGGGGGGATGCTTCCTTTGGCTATCTGTGCTATCTCAGAAATAATATGTGTTTACTAGTGTAGTTCGTTTTCGTCCTCGTGGGTTCCACAAGACCTGAGTGGTAGCGTGTTCTGGATTTTTATATTTGGTTCTTGCTTGTCTGTGTGTTGTTACCCTTTTTATTACCTGTTACATTGTTCCCACTTTCAATTTCATTCCATTGGTGAAAATTGTTCACATGTTTTTCAGGTTTTGTATTTGTTAAGCATGAAGTCAATTATTTATGATACATCAGCATGTATGATATAACATTCAATGAATGCCACATACTGCATGTTGCCCAGAAGAGGGCTCCAGGCCCAGTCAAGCTATTTTGTAAGTACCTTAGCTCGGAGGTCTTCTTCTCTCGCCTTCAATTTTTGAACGTTTTGAATTGAATTGAATCCCCTACGCTTTCATTTGTGTGAGTGCCTGTTGGCTCCCTTCTTAAGTAGAGAAACAAAGTATGAGGCCGTATAATTGCGCAAGCATATATTTATTTGTTTAATTAGCGTGGCAGGGATTTCGACTTTCTTTTTTGTAGTCGATGAAAGACAAGAAGCAAGTGTGCAGGTACGCAACGAATGGGCGAATTTGTCATCGGAACAGGAGCCTGCCATCGGAGCAGTTCTGTCTTGATTCTTCCGTCTGCAACAGTTGATTCTTCCGCCGTTCCGCCGTGTTGTTGAGGCTGTTGAGGCGTCCTGTTCTGGTGTGCTGGTGTTTTGTTCTGCTGCCTTCTCCTGACTGCTGGTTCCTTCCTTGTCTGCGAGCCTGACCGTTCTCTCCGGTGAGGCCATTTCACGTTGGGGGATTGGCAAGTATATGTTTTAAACCGGAATTAAGGTTCATGTACAAATAGGCCTATAATGAGTCTAGCTTCCCCAGATGGGGTTTGGGATCCTGGTTTGCCAGTCTGCCGGCCCAAAGCTTGGACTTGGAATCTTTTGGAAGGAATGGAATAAGCATAATACCGGTGGCATTTGTACCAATTGGGGATGGAGCCCTGAAGTTGAAAAATCCAAAAATAGTCCAGGAGCAGCTGAAGGCTGTCACCCACCGCTACCCAGAAATCACTGAGGTGCATCCGTTTGGCAGGAGAGGTATCCTCTGTAAGTCCTCGAATATACAGTGGGTGTCGGACTTGCTTCGATGCACATCGTTTGCATCATTGCCTGTTAAACCTTTTATACCTGAACAGCTGGCATGTGCAAAAGGTATTATACGCGGCGTGAATTCGTCGGCTTCTCCGCAAGAAATGATTGAGGAATTTATAACGAGGCTGGCCTTGTAATTATATCACTGTTCCGTTGCAGCAGGGATGCTGGTGGCTCCAGAGTGCCGACAGAATCGATGATAGCGACGTTTGCCGGGGCTAACTGTCCAACAGAGATTAAGGTATGGCCCATTGTGTAACCTGTAGATCCCCTGCAGCCTCGCCCTTTGCAGTACAAAAACAGCTGGCGATTTGGACACAGCAGCAAGGCGTGCAAATCCGCAACCCGCTGCAGTCTCTGCGGAGACAGCCACTCATCTGAGATTTGCACGTCTGCTGTGGGGATTTGCACACTATGTCACGCAGATCACCCTGCTGATGATGATGCATGCCCAAAACGCGCAGATGAGGAAACTGTTCTCGACATTATCCAGCATAAAAAGTGCTCTAGAGCAGAAGCCTATGCACAGCTAGACTATAAGAGGAATTCATATGCAGCTTGTGCAAAAACACAAGATGCGGATATGGAAGCAGGCCTAACAAAGTCGGTTGCCTCAGCTGTAGAGAGATCACTTGAGGGTGTCTTCGAGCGTATGTTAATCACGTTTACAGTAGCTGTGTCACAGGTCATAGCTACAAAGATTGGTTCTACCGGAATCGCAGCTTTGCAAGTTGGCAACCCTGGTATAGCTGAATGCCATGCTCCTATGGTTGCTAGGGCCTATGTTGATGGAGATTCTACCCAGACGACGCCTACTCCTTTTTCTTCAATGAAAGTGCAGGGTCAGGGTCCTGTGGATACCCACGTGTCAGCCGTTTACCCATTGGATGTAGGGATGAGTTGTTCATCCCAGAAGCGCCGCGCTTCTTCCTTTCCCTCAAAATCCGCCCATTCTAACACTAAAAGTAAAGAAGGTTCCCCTAATCTTCAGAATAACACTGATGTCTTAAAGGAGGCTGTTACAGCCTCCTGTATTCTACAATAATCATGGCAGAGTTAAAGTACTTCAGTGGAATTGTCGTTCAATTGCATCTTCGTTTACCGATTTACAGAATCTTATCTCAAATTTCAACTCAGACATAATTTCACTACAAGAAACTTGGTCTTTGCCAAACCGGTCATTTTCTATAAAATATTTTAGAACGTTTCGATCAGATCACACTAGCAGGTGGCTTGCTAACATTAATTTCGTCAAAAACATTTTATCGGGCGAAGGTGTCACACAAAATTCTACGACAAGACTGCGAACTGCTTGCAGTTGATATCGCTATTCCATAGTGTGCTGCTCTCACTATTGCAAATGTCTACTTCCCAACAGGTGTCCGTTCAGCATATTATTTAAGTGATCTATTGAGTTCAACCAACAGACTGATTATTACTGGCGATTTTAATTCACACCATGTTATTTGGGGTTACCGTTCAGATATATGTGGGCAGCGGCTTTGGAACTGGATGTCCGTAAATGACGTGCATTGCTGTAATAGTCCAGGCATAACCTACATGCGAGCAGCTTCTAGGTCAGTAATTGATTTATTGTTAGCAGCAAATAGATTAAGGGTTTCATCATGGGCTACGGTGGATTGTGGTACATCTAACGATCACTTCCCAGTTACGTTCAATATAGTATCTGCTTCCCTTTAAGTAATTACTTGTGAACAAAGATTTGTCAACAATGAACTCTTTAAAAAGTTTGTGAATTCCTCTTTTTCCTGCATAGCATTATCTGAGCATTCTGAACGTGCTCAACAAACTCTCTCCTCTCTGTTAGATGCCACTGAGCGTTCAGTGTTCACAGTGAAATCGACTGCCCCTAACAAAATGTCGTGCCGATGGTGGAACGAAGAATGTGAAAAGCATTCCGTCGTAGAAAAACTGCATGAAAGAGCCTTTCCCATAACCAGTGTCCCCAAATTTGGATCAATTATAAATTTTATGCGGCTTCATTAAAAAAAAACTATTCGTATAGCAAAGGATGAGTATAGGCTAACATGAATATTTATCTCTCTAATCCAATTAATAGGAAGGCATTCTAAAGATTCATGGAACGCAACAAAAGTTCATCTCCACCACATGTAACCGAGTCAGAGGTGTTATCACCCAATGAAGCAAAAGATATACTTGAACAAATTGCGAACGGCAGTGCTATTCGCTTTCAAGCGCAAACGGTGGTTCCATTACTTCGACCTACGCCATGTGCTGATTTCATTGCGGTTGAGCCATCGGAATTGCATTGTATAGCGGCTGCTCTGAAACCTGCAGCTCCTGGGTGTGACGGTATTACAATCTCTATGCCGAAAGCTTTAGTGGTAGACCACAACTCGGAAGTGTTGAATATTGTAATTTTTTTCCTGGTAACGGCTTGGTTACCTGAAGACTGGAAAGTTGCTAAAATTATACTAATCCTCAAAAATCAGAAAAAAGGTTTTGATTTGGATAATATTCGGCCGATTTCTCTAACTTCAAATGTAGTGAAACTTATTGAACGTATAGTTCACCTGCGCCTCACAAACCATATTATGACCCTGAATGCATTTAGTGATGCACAAATTGAGTTCCGTCAAGGATGCTCGATTTGAACGGCTCATAAAGATTTGGAGATTAGAATTAGGTTAGCAATGAAGAAGAAAGAAGTGTCGGCATTGGTCACTTTGGATATCGCCAACGCATATGACAGTGTAGAACACTCTATACTGTTGAATAAGATAAACGCGATTAGGCCATTTTTTACATTTTTGCATGACTAAAAGAATTCTTAAGGAATACGAAATTTTTCTGCACTAGAGGTTCTTTAACTTCTGAAACTTATTATCAAACTAGAGACGCGCCTGGGGGATTGGTGCTGTCTCCATTGCTATTTAATATATTAATCAGGGATATTCCTGTTCATCCAAATATAAAAATGTACGTGTACACGGATGATATTGTCTTTTCTTCTTCTGTACGAGATGTTCATTCTTTATACCAGTTATTGCAAGCCTACTTGAATGCCCTTGAAGTTTGGCTGGGTAAAGTAAAATTAATTCTTAACGTGAAGAAATCCTCAGTACTCGTTTTCCCACCGGCACACCCTCTTTATATCCCCTTTACGTATTGCGGTTCACAAATCCCACAGGTTGAATCCTTAAAGTACTTGGGTGTGTTATACCACTCCCAATTAGACAGGCGGCCTGATATCAAAAGTAATTGCCTGAAAGGTGAGGTCGCCTGATCCGAATTAGCCATAAGAAATTCGGTATGCGCAGAGATACTCTTTTGTTTATCTATACAACTTATGTGAGACCAATGCTGGAGTTCGGCTGTATTCTTTTCTCGGGCAGTCCTAAATACAAACTACGACCTTTGTTGTAACTGGAGAGGCGCGTGTTAAGACTACGTTTGGGGTTGCCAAAATCACTTTGAAATGCTGTGAAGCCTGCACGTCATCTGCGGGTGCACCCACGCTGCTCCCGCAGGTGACGTGCACGCTGCACCTGGTGGCGACACCCACGCTGCACCCGTAGGTGACGTCCACGCTGCACCCGTAGGTGAATGGTAGCCGGCAGCCGCTGCAGGTGATGTCCGGGATTTGCGCGCTCCGACGTGGGGTGTCCCAACTGCTGCCACACAGGGGTCCCAGCGCCTGCGTATGGCAAGAAGACACGGGGCCCCGCCTGACCTGTCACCCCATGTAATCGGCTCGTCACCTGAGTAGGCGCATCAGGGCTTGTGACCCCATGCAAGTCGCCAGCCCCCGTACGGCAGCCTGGCGTCTCCAGGCTGCGTGCTGCCGATGATCCAGGCCACGCACAGGACGGCTCAAGGCAAGTCTCCGCCGGGGGAGGTGGATTGTACTGGAGCTCCGCCAGGAAAGATGCCTCGATGCGGGATGCTTCTCTAGCCATGTCATCGAAGTCCGCGAACTGGCGACGCCGGAGATATGGCTGGTACCTTGGATGGCACCGATGTATGGCATCAGCCACCTTCTCTGGTTCTGAAACTGCAGGATCTGCCCGCTCATGCAACCCTTGAAACTGCGCAAAAACTCTAGCAAACTCTCGTTTTCGCCTTGCGTCCTGGTGCAAAGCTCGTAATTCATTCGATGTCATAGTCAGGCGGCAAAAACTCTTCTCGGAAACGGTCTATGAAATCCTGCTTTGTTGTGAACGGCCGCTGTCTACGCCTCCAGGTTGCTGCGGAACCTACCAAAGCTATGGGAAGCACATGCGTCATCTGATAATCGTCGATTTCATAAAGAAAATCGCGAACAGATTTCTTTTCGGCGTATCCTTCAAACCTTGGCGCGGCCAAATTCAGCTGCAGCTAATTATCGCGATACAAGGGAGTGGGCGTTAACGAAACTGCCTCGCTTCCTACCATTTCTCTGAAATGTGCCTTTGATTCAAGTAGCTCGAACAGTAGGCCAAGAATTCGCTACAAATGTCCGACGGTTCGCTTTTCCTGTCTTCTGCTTGCTCATGCCCGGAACCCGCCTGTGTGGGAGGCCGAACTGTCTCTGTCAACTGGGCGCTTGCACCCGGTAAGTCCGACATCGCTACGCACGAAATTGCATGAACCTCAAATTGGTACACTCGCGGGGCAAGCCAAAGCTCGAGCAGAAATCACGTTGGGCGGCAAATGAAGGCTCCGCCTTCTAGAATACGGGTCCGCGAGCGATGGTCTCGCCCGACGAGTGAAAACCAAGTCTTTCTTAAAAACACCGGTTTATTCCGGATCAACAAAAAAAAATGTAAAATAAAAAAGAAACAGCATTGGTAAAAACTGCGCTGAAAACATGCCGTCGAAGTGCGCGGCAATGGACTATGCAGAATAAAACGGAGCATGGATGAGACCTTCACCGCGGCAACATAAGACACACTGCGGCGCGGATAGGGTGAGTAATAGGGCCAAAGCGTCGACGACGGTACAAAAGCATTGCTTCTCGCGTGGCAGCACTCAAGCTAATACTAAGGCATTCTTGTAGGCACCGCTTCCGTCTTCGTCTGGCAGGACCTCGCTCCGTCGTCCGTGTACATCCCGCCGGCCTGGAACACTGCCTCGGCGGAGTCGCCACCCTTTCCGGCCGGCCGCCCGGCGAAAAAGGCCCGAGCCATGCTTCAGACGCGCTTATCTACTCTCGGTTTCGCGCCGATAACATGCTGCCCCCGCTGCGGGCAGCTCGCTCATGCGTACTCGCACTGCCCGGGCGGGCACCAACACAAGCAGAAAAAAGCGCGCGCGGTTTGAAACACTAAAAGGGGCTGTGGGGCCCAACAATTTAGAGGCCCGTGTACGTGAATTGAAGTCTCGATTTGAGCTCCTCACTGTGCGAGCCTCTTTACGAGCACTGGAACCTCTGTCTGGAGTGGATTCTCCCATTTTTATTACACATCAAGCTCAGTTTCTAGATTATCATTGGCCGCAATATGAGCAACCACAATTTGTATTTACTCAGTCCTTGCTGTCCGAAATTGCAGTTTTACTTATGTCAGTAAGACTTGTTGGCAATGTTCAAGCTACTTCCGCACTGTGCTTTGACCAGTCGTTGTCATCTAATGCAAAACACTTGACTAGCACTGTAATAAATGGGCACCTTGAAAATTATCTATTACAGTATCTACGACACGTAGTTATTTTCACAGGTGCCTCACAACGGAATGAAAAATCAGCAATAGGGACTTATTCCCAGGCACTCGATTGTAGTTTTTTTGTACGGATCCCCGGTTAGACACCAATATTTACTGCTGAATTGTTTGGAATTGGTTTGGCCCTGCAATAAGTTCCCTGTAACCTTACTCTTGCAATCATACTGACTGCCTGTCAATCATAGCAGCATTAGAAAGCCCGAAAATGCGTCTTTTGAAACAAACCCTGATGTGTTTCCCTCCGTTACATTTACAGGAATTACGTTTTCAGTGGGTTCCGGGACACTGCGGCATCGCTTCTAATATAATGGCGGATTATTTAGCAAATTCAGCTCTCAATGGGACTGTTGCCGACGTTGTACCGAATATTATTTTGCTAAATATATTCCGTTTTGAACGGTTTTAAACGTTAAAATCCTTGAGCTATGAGCTATTCCTTGCGACTGCGGATTTTAAACATTCAAATTTCCATTGGAATGCCCGATGTTGTACCTCGAGCCAATGTGAGGTCTCCATGACACTCATGCGTTGTAGAAATCCTTGCCTCAATCTTTATTTATGTCGATCTGAATTCACGCCGTCGAATCTTTGTGCGTCATGTGATGACGTGGAAACAATTGAACATTACATCCTCTCCGACCGCAGTTATGCTACTCACAGAAGAAATTACTTAGAAATACCTCTTGCTCGCCTAGGATTGCCATTTACAGTTCCTTTTTAATTTAATCCTTTTTCTTTGTTTTCTATTACTATCGCCTCAAACTTCCAAATTATTTTAGCAACACTTACTCCTAATCAATAGGTTATCTATCATACAGTCACTTCGACATTGTCTATTTTGTCACCTACAATGAAAAGAAGAAGAAGCGGCGGCGGCGGCTCTTCTTCTTCTTTTC
>JAJIZL010048133.1:394-12587 GCA_023969395.1 Amblyomma maculatum
CATGGTCAGCGCAAACAGTAAAGCAAGGCCTAAAAATTAAATTTGCGTGTGGAACCACTGGGTATGAAACGCTCAGAAAGATTGGCTACCCTCTCCCATCAAGCAGAACGTTAGCAAGAAGAATTGAGATCCTGAAGTTTCTGCCAGGTATCCTGCATGAAGTGATCGACGTAATGAGGTCCAAAGCAGAGGGAATGGAGGATGTGGAAAAAGACTGCGTTCTCTTTCTAGATGAAATGGAGATAGCACCCGGATTTGAACTCGACCGTGGAGAAGACGTGCTTTTGGGAGGAACGACCTTGCCCTCGAAGCCTGAAGAGGCAGCCAACCATGCTTTGGTCTTTATGCTAGGTGGGGTAAACCAAAGATGGAAGCAAGTGATAGCCTATGAATTTACTGGTAGGCACGTGGACGGCTCTGTACTCAAGACATATGTCCTGGAAATAGTTCAGATATGCAGCCAGATTTCTCTAAGAGTACGGGTAGTCACCTGTGACATGGGTGCAGCAAACCGCGCTATGTGGAGAGAATTTGGCTTTTCGAGTCACCGCCATTCAACAACTTCGTGCTCAATGCCCCACCCAACCCTAGATGGGAAGGAACTTTTTTTCATCTCTGACCCAGCACATGTCCTTAAGAACCTGAAAGGACAGCTTCTAAGCTCTAAAGTTTTCACACTGAGTGATGATACAGTAAGCGAGAACGGATTGCCTTCCTCGAAGGTGAAACTAGAGCATGTACAGGCCGTCTTGGATTATGATGCTGCCAATGAACTTAAGGTAGCACCAAATTTATCAGAAAACCACATTAGTGGTGGACACTTCACCAAGATGAAAGTTGGAGTCGCTGTCCAGCTCTTCCGCGAAGCCCCGCCAGCTATTCGGTTCCTAATAAAAGAAGGAGTGATTGAGCCAGAGGCCGAAACAACAGCGTGGTTTATGGACCTCGTTTCTAGGTGGTACGCCCTTATGTCAGCGCGTCATCCCACCATGGCGCTAAGCCGCAGAAACATGACTAAATATCATGCCGCCTTAGACACACTGCGTATGGCAATAGACACGATCAGAGAACTCAAAATGGGCACTGGATCTCAGTGGAAGCCATCGCAAGCAGGGGTCCTAATTGCAACAACGGCTGTCCTTCGCCTTCAAGATGTGCTTCTTGGCAGTGAAGGGTATGAATTCCTTCTCACGAGCAGGCTGTTGCAAGACTGCCTAGAAAACCTTTTTTCTGTGGTGCGGCTCATGAAGCCAGTGCCCACTGCGTACGACTTGAAGTGCGCACTTCGACTCATCAGCGTCAGCCACTTTCTTCACACTCCTAGGTCGACAAGTTACGAGCTTGACGACCGGGAATACCTTGTCGATCTGCTTGCACACGCCAAGAAGGAAGGTACAGAAAACGAAATCGATGAAATCAATGATTCGGAAATCCTGTTCATTGAAGAGCTCACGTCAACCGAGTGCCGTATCTTGTTTTACCTTGGCGGTTTTATTTTGAAAGGAATTCTAAAATGCATAACTTGTGCGCAGTGCAAGGCTGCTCTCCTTGGCAACCCTGACGATGAGTATGCTTCCCTCACTGCACTCAAGGAGTACGTCAGGGATGGACAAAACCTCGTATATCCTAGCAGGGATGTAATGAAAACATTGAAAAACTATGAAGGGCATTTTACCGCCGTCAATTCATGGTGTACCGGCACATTTTTCACCATGAAGTCGCCACTTCGTTCTTTGATCGCATATCTTGAACAGATAGACAAGCCCCTTGTGAAGACTTGCATGGCTCACAAAGAGCGAATAAGAAAAATGTTGACTGCTGCGTATGCCAGAGTGAGGCTCCGAATTCATCTTCGCCAAATTCCGAGCCCTCATTCTAGTGGCCACGGAAGCAAAACTTGTGCTGGAGTCAGCCTTGCGTAACCAAGCCGGAATATGAAGTTCCGCGAAAGTTTTGCTTCGAAACCTGAATTCTGCATCTATGTATATATGCAATCACAACTGTTTCGTCAATTACAGTCATCTATTTAACATAGATGTCTACTTTGAAAAAGTGCAATAATGGTCGCGTTCCCATAAGCAGAAATATTGGTAACTTTATTGTGTGTTTTCATAACCACTGAATAAACGATTTCATGTTTGCTTGGGTAACAGTTTTTGTTTTCATCCAGGTATACCAAGACGAACAGGCGAGTGCTTATATTTTATTACCGTTGCTGATAATCGTTTTTTTTTTCAGAACGTGCGAAACCAAGACGCTGTGTCATTGACCGCGTCTGCTCAGTTTTCTTACCCATCCATTGCAGTCACCTGTATTGGGACATTCATAGCTACAAATTTAATAAAGAACGCCAAAGAAGCTTGGGCAGAAATCACCCGATGTGTTCCAGCAGTTCTAATAAACTTAGTAGTTTGAAATTAACTACAAAACAAGTGAACAGAATTAAATGCTTTCAATTGAGGGAGATGTGATCTAAAATAAATGTTCAACCCCCCCCCCCCCTCCTCCACGCAGTGGATTGTGGCATTTTTCAAGCGTTTTGTTCTCGACATTAAACATGCGCAGGAATGATAACACCAACAGGGCTGCCAATGGCCGTGGTGGTATGCAGAATACGCCTTGTCATAACCGTCATCGAGATTTAACTGAAAAGCGACTCAAAACTTTTTATTTCATGATCCTCTGCTTAGTAACGGTTCCTTTCATCGGAATCTATCGCAAACCTCGGTAAATAAACGTTTTCAGGATTTTTTTTCCTTCTGCTTCTCTAGGAGTATGGTCGCTTCACTCGAGTAAGCGACCTGACGACGCAAATTTATGTTGGGCCGGGTTGCTGTTTCCACGCACCAAAGGGTTCAGTGCATAAGAGATAGGTTTTGAACTCTAGCGATAGATTCTAGGAGAGCTTCACTGACATATTTGGCGCATATCTTGCATACCGGCTTTCATTGTTACTGTCGACGCCTTGATGTTGGCTGCTTGTCCTGTTTTTAAAAGCACAAGGCAGGCTCTCCAACAAAATTAAGTATTATATTCTCATGTAAAACAAAAGCGCACCAGAATATTCCTTATTTTTCTTACTTTAAGCGCCCGCGGCAAGCCAGAAGCGAGCAGACCTCCCCCCACGAGAACGAAACCTGTATGCCGCGGGCGCGAGAATGGCGGCCGCCGTAGCAGACGACGCAGCTGTCCTCACCCTGAGCGGAGGCGCGGGCATCGAGGCACCCTAGTGATAGGTAGTGTTCCTGTATATGCTCCGAACACTAGTGATAGGGGTAGCGTGGTGCCCTCTCTCGGCTGGGGCGACAACTTTGTGCATTTTTGGACTACGTGCTCCGTCGATTCTTCTTCGATCCCGCAGGCTCTGCACAGCGCTGCTTGAACTTCCGGGGCGGTGTCGAAGTGGCGGCGGTACACCAGTGTGCGAAGCGCTCCCGCTCGTGCATCAAACAGGAGTGCGCTACTCGTGCTGTTGTCGTACAGCGCTTCAGTGGAGATCGCTCTTTTGTGTGCGCTGTATAGCGCCAGAGTCGTCCTTTTTTGGGCAGCAGGACTCCACTGCGCGTTCTCCGCCTGCTGTATGAGGGTGCGTATGGTGGTCTTGGGCAAGGCGGTCTGGTCCTGGGTGTCCGTCTGCGCGCTGTATTTCCGTCGTAGAGTCTGCACACGAGCACACCATTTTGTCCGAATGCCAGCAATGTGTATATACCGGAACAGCCTCCTCGCCCATCTGTTATTGTCCATGGCGCGGAGTCTGGTCTCGTACCCAATTTTGCTTTGGGCTTCGCGGGCCTCGAACGTTGACCAGCCCATGTCCCCCGGATGGCCTCCACAGCAACGCGACCGTGGCAACCGAGCGCCAGTCGTCCCACCTCGCGTTGTCCACGTTCCAGCCATTCCCTCGTTTGGGTAGATACGCACAAAGTGTCGTTTGCGAAGGTTAGCCCCGGCACATGTACAGCCTTCCACACATCGCGCACCATCATATATCGATTGCACCTCCAAAGGCATTGTCGTCTGAGGATATGGCACGCACGAGTTGAGGTCATTTTCAAATGTTTTTCCTGCGCCGCGTATAGGGCACCTTGTGTGTTGAGGAGCACTCCAAGGTAACGGTACTCCACGGCGCGCGGTATGGGGTCTCCACAGGGCAGCAGCACCGTAGGGGTGTCTTCGGGCGAGCCCGAAAAACGCAGCACAGCTGACTTGAGAGGATTGAAATTCAGCCTCAGTGTAGATAGGTGGCCAGCACATATGGTCACCAGGGTCTTCAGTTGCGCCTCGTTCTCGGCTAGTAGCACGAGGTCGTTCGCATACGCTAGCCCTAGCAGCGTCCATGTCTCCGGGAGACCTGCCCATGAGAAGGAGAGCCGAAAGCCTGTGCCCGACGCGATAAGCAGCCGTTCTCGGAAGTGTACAGCATGTACAGGAGTGGGGACAGGGGACATCCTTGCTTCAGGCCTCTTCGGACGACGACTGGCTCTGAGCTGCTGTCGTTGAGGCTGGCCACCACGGTATGCCGGTGTATAGGCGGCTCAGCAAATCAGTCCACTCCCGTGGCATGTCGATCGTCCTCATGCGGCGTAGCAGGGGCTCATGTGGGACGCTATCATACGCCTTTGCGACGTTCAAGAAGCAGCCGACGAGACCCCGTAGTTGTTGACGTGCGATCTCGATGCATTGGGTCAAGGTGAAGATGTTGTCCTCTAGCCGTCGGCCCTGTCGGAAACCAGCCTGCAGTTCCGTGAGGTGGCCGTGTGCTTCGGCCCAGGAGACCATCCATTTCTTGATAATGTGTGCAAAAACCCGGTACAGCACGCTAGCCACTGTGATTGGCCTGTAGTCCCGGAGAAGGCCTCGGTCACCTCCTCTCTTAGGGACAAGGCACACGCGCCCCTTAGACCAATCACTGGGCACAGGGTCACCCGATATGATGCCTGTGTATATTGCGGCCAGTTCTCGTGCCTGCGTGTCTAGACATTTGACCAAGCCTGCTGGAATGCCGTCAAGGCCTCGTGCGGTTTGCGCCCCGATGTGTGCAATGGCCTGCTCTAATGCTCGCGGCGTCACCTGCCATTAAATATCTGTTTCGGAACTGTTCAGTTCAGGGCGGCTTTCTGCGTCATTTCCACACGGTTCGCAGTGTGGTTGGTCATACACTTTTTGCATATGTCGCGTCAGATGGCGGGGGAGGTCAGTGATCGGTAATCCCGTCGCTTCATCCCTTAGGCTTTGCTTGGGTGGTTTGCGATCCAGTGTCCGCACATACGACCAAAACCGTCGGCCTCCGTCGCGACCGGCAGTCACAATCTCCTGCAATTGCCGATGGTTGCAGAGGGCTATCTTCCTTTGTACCACCTCTTGCATGTGGTGCTTGCACCGGAGGTACTCTTCCCATGCTGGGCAACAGTCTTCAGCAGGAGATAACTTGATAGCTCTACGGTGTACACGGTTTGCTTCTCTCCTCGCTTCTAGGGCTTGCCCCACTTCCTGATCCCACCAAGGCTTCCGCTGTGTGTTGCCCCTTGCGCTGGAGCGCACCTCGTGTTGGCGCATGATGCGTCTGAGCTCATCGACGTATGTGTCAGGTCGTTGCCTGCATCCGCACGTTACTCCGCTCGAACTGCATCGCCACAGCTTCGTAGGATCTAGTAGGTAGGTACCGGCGGGCTTGACCGTGTCTCTTCGCATTTCGTTGGCGCCATGTGGAAGACAAGAATGACAACAGGAGGCGGTTGTGGTCGCTCCCCAAGCTGAAGCGTCCATCTTCATCTATATGCACCTTTGTGATATGGGCCGCTAATTTTGAGGACACCAGTGCATAGTCTATAGTGGAACGGCTGCTGCGAGCGCACCATGTGAATTCACCCACGCAGTCGGCCCGAAGGGTGACGATTTCGAGTGAGAGCTCGTGGGCACATCGCATCAGCAACTCCCCGTTCCGGTCCTGGAATCCGTCAGTAGGCTGAATGTGTCCATTGAATTTCCCATCAATAGCACCTCATGTTGTGGAGCCCGTCGCTTTAGATCTTCGATTACGCACTGCACAACTCTGTCATTTCCATCGTGTTTTCCACGTGCATATACGACGCCCACAAGCGCCGGCACGCCGAAGATGTTGCCAGACACCCACAAGTGTTCATCACAAGAGTCCGTCATTGGTACCCATGAGACGTTGCTGCGCCAGAGTACACCCACGCCTCCTCCCTTGCGACAGTCCCCGTTGCGGTTGCAACCAGCCCATTGCCATCCGGGGTAAATTGGAGGCTCTTCTGAGTTACCTAGGTGGGTCTCTGCAACAGCGTAAAGGGTGACATTTTCGTCGTTCAGCGCCGCATAGAATTCCGCCCATTTAGATGCCTTCCTCGCTCCATGGAGGTTGAGAAATCCTACGCTGACGATAGTGGCTGTTCGTCTGCCGTGATGGCGGTGACGGTGCCTGCGTCTAGGCACTGCTGGGGGACCATCAGCGAATTCTGTGCCATCTGGAGGCAGCTCACCCTGCTGCGGATAATGCGGTGCTAAAGGCGCAGCCTGGCCGGCCTCTACTCATTCCATTGGGTCCATTGCTGGGCCATGTGTTGACGAACTATGTCGCCCACAACATGATACAGGCTGGGGTTCGCATTTGGCTTCTGCGGACTCTGTGGTTGCGCCGGTACCATCTCTAGCAAGGGTGTGCCCTGCTGATGCCGAGCTTGTACACACTCGAGCCGCCGGTCCAACCACGGTGGGGCCACAGAGGGATGAGATAGAGGAGGGTGGTGGGGTAGCAGCAGGGCTTGGGTGTGGGTATGGTCGGTCACCTGTGTGTTGCGGCCTGTGTCCATATGCATTGTGCCTGCCTGTTGTGGGGGCATTGGCGGGGTCCGGTGAGCTGCACTTAGATTCTGCATTCCTCCCTGGAGATGGTGTGCGAGCTGTGCAGGGGGCCTATGAACGGGTCGGGTCTGATGGGCTAGGGGCGAGCCGGGTGGCAATTGTAGAGATTCGTGGGACAGCTGTTCCCCGCAGACCACCTGATTCTGGATAGACACCCCCGTGCCGGGTGGAAGCATCATTTTCGGGATCCTGTGTCTGGAATCTGTGCCCAAACCCTCGTGACTCGTAAGAGTGGCTCCCTGTGTCTCCACCGAGTGGTGCGCGGTGCGGTTCCCGTGGGTTGGCCCTCGAGGGTTTGGAGGTGAGGCTTGATTCTCCGGCCCGCTCAAACGGCCATTCTGGTTCGACTTCCGTCGAGGTTTGCCGTTGGGTTTTCTTTGGGCCATTTGAGGATCTCGCAGTCCTAAAAAAGGGCGTGTCACCTCAGCCAACTGGGTCGCAACCTGACGAGCTGTAGCGGCCAGATAATGGACGCCATCCTGAGAGAGTCGTCTTTCCCCAGCTAGTAGCCCGGAGAGGTCCACGAATGTCGCTTTTAGTATGCCACACACCTCCTTGAGCTCTGTGTTTAGGAGCATTGCCCTTGCCATCGTCGCCTTGCCCTTTGTTACAACCTCGGGGACGGAGCAGATTGCCAGCCGCCCTGTGAACGAGGCAAGGGTATCCCGTATGCACCTAGCAATATCCTTGGGCTGGATCCCTTTATTTACATCATTCAGCCCTGCGTGGATGACGACATATTGCTCCTTGTTGCTGTCTTCCCCTTTGTGACGTTGGAGAAGATGCTGTAAGCTGTAAACTGCCGGCCGTCGCACATCGCTCATAGCTTTGCTTCACCTGTACACCTTTGCCCAGTAGTCGCCGGAGCGTTGCCGCGATTCGTGGTACATTGCTGTCTCCGATGATCCGAACTTCTGTTGCATGGTCAGGTGTAAGCTTTTCTAGCCCTGATCGACGTCCAGCTTGCTGCTTGCGTTCTTGGTCTCCCGCTTTTTCCCCGTGGGCAGGGTCCTTGATCCCTGGCTTTCCCATTCTGTGGTTAATGACCGTGTCACAGGTTGACTGGTGGTTACCTATGGCCTTGCTGGAAAAGTCGACCACGGCGTTCGATAGATCGTATTGTTTGCTGGCCATCTTGGCATCCGTTTCGACGTACTATGTGGCAGCGTCTGCTATAGATCGCTCTTGCGTCTGCATTCGTAAGCTGGCCTCGTCCAACCTCACTTGCTGCTGCTCTGCTTGTTTCTCGTCCTCTGTTGAAGGATACCGAGCTGCTGCTGACATGCTAACTGTAACGGAGCAGCGGGGCGCCTCCACCTTTTTGGGCTCCTCGGCAATCATCTCCTCTGCGAGATCATCCTTTGGCGGTACAGGAGCAGTTTCGAGCATTTATTCTCTCCTGCAGTGCCTGGACGCTTGACCGAAGTGCCTCCACATCTTTCTCTGAGGCCCTCAACCTGGCATCGAGTGTCTCCACTGTGCTGCACATCTTGCACGCAAAAGGTGTTGCATCTGCTGCGTCCGCGCTAGCGAACTCCGTCTCGTCTAGGTACGCCCATCTCCGACACCTATCGCACTGCACCATCGCTTCGTCCTCTCGCTCCTTTTTTCTAGATCGCTTGGCCATTTCCGCGGTTGGGGAGTGCGGGTGGATGGGCGGGAAATGGGAGGGCAGCCCGAAAGTTGATGGGGAGAGGCGGCGGTTAAGGTACCTTGATCCTAATCCTAGCTGCGGTTAGCGCCATCTTCTGGCGGACAGTCGACTCCCGCATTGCATGGGTCTGGTTGTGTTGTTCACAGGTGGCGCAACATGTCCGGAAATCCACCGGTGGGACATCGGCGGTAGGCCTAGCGCGGATCCATCGGTCGGTTCACGCTCTTCAAACCACGGTACTCACATAACAAGTCGCTAGACCACTCCCGTATGTCTGGCGCACACACCAACCACCACGCACGCACCAACCACATACCAAACACAAAAACTTACGCACACACCAAGCACAAACAGACTCACATGCACGCACGTGTGACACAGCTCCCGACATGATGATGATGATGATGATTATGTGGCAATCCCTTTGCATCGGGGGAGGGGGGGGGAGGGGCGCACGATGTGCACCCTCAAGCTGTGTTATGCCGCGCCATCTAGTACCGATGGACAAAACTAATTTTGTTTAATCGAGCTGCCTTGAGCCGAGCCACGCTGCGGCTGTAGCCAAGAGTCGGTTGAATTGGAAATTGCTGTTCTCAACGTCGTTGCTCTACAGTGAACAATTAGCAGTTCGCGCTATGCCTTCGAGTATTTTGTGCAATCATCAGGTCGTGTCGCATCTGGCACTCTAGCCACTTCTCGCTCAACTCTGGTCTGGCGTGATCACTTGAAACTTTACGCGAGGGTAAGGAAAGCGAATACAACAGTTTAGAACACGATATCGCGCCGAGGAATTAGCTGTGAAGCGGGCGGGCAGGGCGTCGCCATGTTGTCAACTCTACGTGCGCCAGCAACGTGAAGACGCCAACGTAAAAATCCGAATCTCACGTACGTCCGTGAAACTCCCGCGGACTCTTCACGTTCTGCGCATGCGCACTGGTCACACGTAGGCGCTTCACGTACGTGAAGCTCCCACGTACGTGAAACTATAAAACTGTCGCATGACAGTTAAGCTTGCGGGCTTCGCACAGAAGCGAGATTTCGAAGGGGCGACCAAGGTCAAGGGGCAGTTTGACGCAGGCAGATTTATGACGGTCGCGCGGGCGACCGCTTCTCGGAAGTGAGCCCAGAACACATGGCAGCGGGCGACGCCGCCGGCTCTCTCCGTCCCGTGCCGCGAGGGAGGCAGGACAGTGCAGTTAGAGCGCACAGCATAAGCGCGTGGTTGTGGGTTCGGCGCTACCTGCGGTGTCTCCCGGTTCGAGTGGAGAGGGCGCGGAGGCCATAAATCCCGAAATGCGGCGTAACACAGGCCTGGGGAGAACGCGCTGTTGACATGTCTTCCCGGGAAGGCGCCTGTGTGTCCCTTTGAATCCGCCGCCCGCGCGCAACCGACCAGGAGCAGGGATCGGAATGTTCGAGCCTGAGGTTTGCGCGTGTGTGTTTTTATGTATTTTCGAAAGTGTAACCGTCGACGCCGTTTGGCTTTGCGACTGCTTGGCGCCTCGTGCGTGGGAGGATTTTGGAGAGGGAAAAGTTGCAGATGTATGTGTTTGTGTGCGCAACCACTCGCCGCTTAGTGCGTGCTTTGTGTGTGTTTTATTTGACATGCGTAGGAGAGGGTATATGTGGCACAATGATTGGCCAGCCCATTTTAAAGGACTGTATGTTATTGGCCACAGAGTGGTGTACGTTGATTGGTCAACGGACGAAACTGGAATTTTGGGTAACGCTAAGAAAGCGAGCGTTGGAGAGTTGGGCTTGGAACAGAGTTGGGCTCGGACGAGAGTCGAGGGCAGACGGGTTGTTCGAGAGGGAGGCTAGGCTGACGGAGGTCTCAAGGGACTCCGGCCTAAAGTGTAGCAGGAGGCCAAGGCCTGATTCTGCTAGCCTCTGACCTCAGATCGTTCACCAGTCGCAGTTAGCCCTCTACGTTTGATGTCGCATCCGACGACATTTGTGTAAATACGCCAATTGTAAAACGTGTAAATAAACGTGTACAGTCCGAGAAGAGAAGTCGTCATCTCCGCACCGCAATGTGTCACTGAGCCACGGACGCAGCGGTGGTCACCAACACCACTCGGTACGAGCGAAGGCAGCAGAAGAAACAGCACGAACGCCTGCTGTATAGGGAAGCCTATCTATCCCCCCCGCCCTTCGCACCGTTTTGTTTAACTATGACATCGTTACGTGAATGCCACCGCGGGCGAATCAACACCTGCTTTTATGCTGATTTAAACGCATCGAAAACCTGGATGTATATTTCTAAAGAAGGAGCTTGAAAAGTGAACGGCTTTATACGAGCAGTCGCATATGGTGTTCAGAAGCAATCGCCGCCGCGGGGCTGTCCGATATCAACGGCTAGTGCGTCGCGCAAATTAAAAATGGTGACTATGATATTCTCCTTGAGGTAAGCCAAATTTACAGCTTCCGAAATTGTTTTCAGAAAGGCTAAAATAACCAGGCGCGCAATTTATTAAAGGGACACTAAAGAGAAAGACGAAGTGCGCTTGCATCGATAGAATGCCAGTTCCTGGTTACAAAAAAGTCACTGAAAACAGAGCTGTTATAAGATAGTAAAAAGGAAGAACAGAAATACAGATATCGCCGCCACAGCTGAAACGGCCGAGGCTCGCAACTAAAAATCACGTGACGCGCAAGGAATCCCGGAGGCTAACAAATGCAAATTACTTTGACCGTTTGAATGCGGTAGTCGGTTTTTTCTCGAATATAATACATGCTTTTATCACATGTAAACGACGGCCAAACGACGAAAAGACAACGTAAATGTTACAAGACAATTAATTCATTAATTCATTCATTCATTCATTCATTCATTAACATTTATTCATGAGGATGACCTGAGGCGTGGAGGGTAAATATAAAAATATAATCATTTCGTCCGCCTATTGGTAGATACCGCTAGTCTCTCAGCTAACATAAGGCTTCTCTAGAGGAGCCTTAAGCTAACACGGCGCTACAGGCGTCCACTTCAGTTTTGGTTATGTTTCGGCTCAAGTACTTCGTGCGTGCTCGGATAGTTTGGGTTGGGCCTGCGGCGCCTTAAATACGAGCTCGGAGCAGCGGATACGCCTACCTAAGTGCGTATCGAATGAAGATCATGACTCGGCACGCACCTTTGAAGTATTATCCGCTCCCCGCGCGCCAGCAATCACGGAGTCTCTTCTTGCGTCATAGTGTGCGTCATCCTACCCGAGTACGTAGTAGGAGAAAACAGTTTGAATTCGACCGGCGGGAACAAAAAAAAACAAAAAGCACCTCAACTTCTTTTTGCAATATCTCAGCAATAATTTGATTTTTTGCTGCCGGATATGCGGCGACGCATGGGAGAGGCCTTCGCCCTGCAGTGGATGATGATGATGCGGCGACAGTGTCACCAAATGCAGTTTATTAGATTTCGATAGCATATTTGGGTGCCTTTAGTGTCCATGTAACTGTCTGGAAACGCACGGGAGATCTCGACGGTGAGCTGCACTTGCAAAGGTGGAGTCTGTGGATGATACAAACTAAAGCCCCTGTGCAAGCATGCTGCAGCAGTGGCTATCTATCAACGACAATAATACCTCATGCACGGACCTGCCGTGTGAATGGTGAAAACCGTCGAAACCAACGCGCGCGCGCACACACACACACACACAC
>JAJIZL010048135.1:351-11407 GCA_023969395.1 Amblyomma maculatum
GAACTGTATCTCCTACAGCTACTTGGGTCGGCGTGCAGTTCACCTCGCTTAACGGCGTCACTTCGGACTTCTCGCCGATTAAGCCTGTGCTAACCGTCTCAGCTAGTGGCTCGACCAAGGTAACACAATACTCCTCTGTTCGAGGCTCGGTCGGCTCGCTACTGCGGTCACGTTGCTCAGCCGCTTCCCGAAGCTGTTGCTCACACTCCGGTGCAAGCTCGATTTGCTCCGGAACTTCCGCACTGTTTAGCCAATCGCTTACAGCGTCTTTCAACTGATACGCCAAATCAAAGTACGACTTGTAACACTTTTTCTCGCTCTCATATCTTTTCCGAAGATCATGAGGCGTTATCTGATATCGTATCAGCAATGACTCTTTTAGTGCATCGTAATTTTTCAAGCGGTCGCCAACCAATCGCTTGATTTCTTCCGACGCTTCAGCGGAGAGAAGAGCTACCAACTTCTGCGCCCAACTATCTCGCTCGAAGCGTTTACTTCTACAGACATTCTCAAAGTCTGCCAAATACTCGGCCATATCCTCGGCAATGAGGAACGGTGGCGGACCATCTCGCGATATTGAACCGTTACACTGAATGGCATTGCGAGCTTTAATCCTTTCCGCGCTCATTCTATGTGCTGATATCTCCAGCTGCATCAGTTTCCTACGTTCACGCATCTCTTTCTCGTAACGTTCTCTACGTTCACGTTCCTCTTTCTCGTGACGTTCACGTTCCTCTTGACGTTCGTCAATGATCTCAAGGCATTCCAAAAGCTCGTCATCTTCAGCTTTCGACTCAAGAATAGCCTTTAACACTTCTGGTTTTCTGAGTTTGTCTGACAAATTCAGACCCAACTCCTCCGCAAGCTCCAGCAATTTCGGTTTGCGCAACGACTTCAAATCCACATTCATGGCTGTTCCGAGTGCTGCCTTCTCTACTGCCCACTATTGCCTTGCTGCAATTAACCCAGCAACAACGACAACACAATTACCAGCTCTGTTCTCTACTTAACAAAAGTCTGGCAAAACTCAGTAGAAGAAAGTCCCGCACTCACCAAACCTCGCAGCCAAGAATCCAACGCAGTCGTTCCACTGCAGGCAACCAGTCATCACACAGGGCTCGTTGCACTGCTCCCGCCTTTCCGCTGAGCTGCTTTGATTCACGGGTCACGCCTCGGACATCTCCGCTCTTCCCACCAGATGTTGCACCTCAGTCAGGCCTGGCTCGTTTCACCGACCACGGTCACTGCTTGGTCGTCCTCGTCTCTCCGCTTACCGCTGTTCACCAGTTGTTGGACGACGGTATCGCCTGGCTCGTCCCTCCAACCACAGTTACGGCTTGGTCGTCGTCGTCCCACCGCTGTTCACCAATTGTTAGGTTTGGGGTCGCGAGTGCCGGGGTAGCGTACCACTGCGGCGCGCGGCCCCTAGGTAGCGTTGGCCTTGCGGCTCCGTGGACGGCGGACGGCATCAAAGGTGCCAGCAAAGACGAGGCGTCTTTTAACGAAACAACCTTTACTACAACATCGAGAAGATAAGGGCAGAGAAGCTGACCCGGAGAGAATACAGACACTCTCACACAGCTGGTGTCTAGCGTCGTGCCAACGGCGCGTCAAAGTAGTCTCTATCTCAGCGGAGTCGGCCGCTGCTTTTTATAGTTTTTCCAGTTCACATGGAAAGGGTAAACCCTCACAGGAAAGGGAGAGCCAAACATGTTGGTTCACGACGAATGACTCAATCGCAGGTGTTCCGACCTCATCTCCTCCACCTCCTGCAGACGGGCGAGGACGGCTCCCTCTCTCACGAGCTCCAGGCTTGGCCGGCGTTTGCCCACACACACGCACGCACACACATTTGGCGCGTGGCAGGAACACGTCGAGTCTTGCCCGCGGGAGGAAGCGTTGCGCGGCCGATGAACGGCGTCGAAATGGCCGATCCGCTCGCGGTTCTGCCTGTTGCTATGCGGTGGCCGCGTCAGCTGTCTCACTTCTCGGTGGAGAAACGTAACACAGCCCACCGGCTCCTGCTGGCCTTCCTGGAGGAGTCCGGCCTGGCTGCACAACTGTAGCCTACCACCGGGCCTGCTGACCTGCTGGCCACAGCACTGGCGACGGAGCCGATGACGAGGACGACGACGAGAGCGGCCCCATGATGATGCCCCCCCCCCCCCTCCCCTCCCAACATCCCATCTCCTCTTCCCCCAGACACCAAGAGTGCCGCCGCGAATTAAGGCCGGCATAACACGTGTCCGGTATCCCCCCCCCCCCCCCGAGAATAACCCAAAGACCCCAACCCAACCCCAACCAAATAAGGAGCGTTAAGCAGCAGGTGAAAAATATAGAAGGTAAAAATTGGATAAATTCGATGGAAATGAAACAGTGTGTGAAATTATACCGAAAGTGGAAAATTCAGATCAGGAAGGAAGATTTCTTTGATAACTCAAGAGGCAGTGCTCTACTTTTTGAAGCTAGATCAGGGTGCCTTAGAACACGCAGCTACAAAAAGAAATTTAACAATGAAGATGACGCGTGTGCTGTATGTGGTAACTCCAGTGAAACAATTGACCTTATTATACTCGAATGTATGGTATCCATCCGGAAGTCGATGCAGGCGCAGTCACTGTTCCTGAAGCTCTGGGGTTTAGAGATACCAGTGACCGGGTGAATAAACCTGCGGTGGAAGCCAGCAAAAAACGACTGGAAGATTGGTGGCTTAAAAGCAGAAAAGTGACATAAAGTTAGTAATGTAGAAAACAATTCAATAAATGGAACGATGGTATAGTTAACCAATCTAAAACAATAATTAAGATATAGAAAGAAAAATGAGCATTATAGCTACTGCTAACACCTCGTTTCAAAGGGAACGCTCTCATATTACATCCATCCATCCATGCCCCGAAATTCAGCTGCAAAGATGGTTGCTCACTGCTCGAATGGATAAGTGACTTTTGTTCCCACTTATTGTCTTACGAATCGCACATTTCTCTAATTTGCAATGTATAATTATGCGGAAACAAGAAAGGAGATACTGTTAGACGCGCGCCATTGATATTACGGCTGAGTAAAGCATTGGGTGGCTTTTCGAGCAACTTCTTTAATTCTTTAAGATGTCCACTGTGGTGGACACCATGCATGGGTGAAAACATGGTATGTTATGGTTCACAGGAAGGGAAAGGCGCAGTATCTGTCGCACGTGCTCTGTGGACACCTGAACTGCGCCGTTAAAAAAAGTTAAATTGGTTCACAGGAAGGGAAAGGCGCAGTAACTGTCACACTTGCTCTGTGGACACCCGAACCGCGCCGTAAGGGAAGGGAGGAAGGTGGGAATGAAAGTGGAAAGAGAGAAAGATGAGCCGTAGTGGAGGGCTACGGAGTAATTTCGACCACCTGGGAATCTTTAACGTGCGCTGACATCGCACAGCACACAGACGCCTCTCCGTTTCACCTCCATTGAAACGCAGCCGCCGTGGTCGGGTTCGAACCCGGGAACTCCGGCACACTAGTCGGGCATGTTACCACTGACAAGGAGTTCGCTAAGTGTTCCCGTAGAGTTTTCTGTTCCGTGTAGCAGGGAGACAGAGACGTATTTCCGGACAGTTCGTGTTAACCTACGCGAAAACGCTGTTGCCGGTCAGAGTCGACCAACTGTTTCCGAAGAGTGAACCGGGCTTTAAAAGCGGAACTTAAGGGTTGCTGTAATTGTTTATATCCTGTTTTTAAAGAAGAAAACTTTTCTAGGAATGCGATTAACGAATTCGTTTTGAAGCCTACTGTTTATTTCACGCTGAGATCTAATGGTTCCGAACATTGGGGGGCACGCCACCGCGTCGCACCTCGTCATGCAGGTGCCCTTTTTTCATCTGCTGCAGGTTATCCTGCTATCTAGTCCCGCCACTTCGTGCTTCAACGCTGAAAGCTCAGGCTTTTTTGTAACCTACGACGACAACGATGCCGCTTGGCTACCAATAGACAGCTACGTTGACGACGGCCACATTTACCTGCCTCCCCTGCTCCCAGCGGTGGACCGGTCCATCATCTGGCAACCAGGCACATACGCAGGAATAGATCACTTTTGTAAACCGCTGTTCCACTGGAATCATTTGGGGCACGCCACCGCATCGCACCTTGTCATGCAGACGCCTTTTTTTCATCTGCTGCAGGTTACCTACCCTGTGCCGCGTGCTTTTGCTCTAGTAACCCATTATTGCTGACGGTGTCGTGCCCCAAAGACGTCATTGACTGCTGTAAAAGGATACTATGCTTTGCTTGTTTCCACTGCATCAACGCGCACCTCACTTGTCTTCTCCTCGTCTTATCCGGTGACGTTGTACTGAATCCAGGCCCTAACAAAGACAATGCACCACCGTCATTAGAATCAATTGCCGAAGCCATTTCACGCATTGAACCCTCCCAGAGCGCTGTACTTGCTGGGCTTGCCTTGATCCGCTCCGCACAGACAAATATTGAAGACTCTGTGCACCGCCTTTCAACGCGAGTAGAAATACTGGAAAAAATGGCCGAAAAGCACCAAGAGATTGAAGCTGCAGCCAAAACAAACGCGGACTTGACCAAACTTTGTTCAGATGTTAGAGCACTGTCAAAGAAGTATGATGTTGCCGAAAACCGCTTGCGTCGCTTAAACTTGTTGTTCCTCGGACTTCAGGATGATCTCGGCGAAAGTTGGGACCAGTCTGGGGCTCACATCATTTCTGTCACGAACACTTAGATATAACAGTTGGTTCTTAAGACATCGAACGTGCACATCGACGTTTCCAGTCAGGCAAAAATCGCCCAATCATAGTTAAACTTGCTAACTTTAAAGATAAATCAAGAATTCTTGTAGCAGGACATAAACTTAAAGAAACCGTTTTCTCTGTCCGTCAGGATTACTCGGCTAAAGTCCGACAAGCTAGGAAAAAGCTTTTCGTTTATGGCCAAAAAACTAACGCCTCATTCAAGATTCGATTCGACAAGTTAGTTATGTCAAAAAAGTATTCACCTACAACGCTGAAACTGACTCAGTTGCAGAACTACGACCGTTAAAGCGGATAATGCCGGCACCGTGTTTTCAATCCCTGCCGCAGGTCGAGCCGTCAAACTATTTGCGTCCAACTTCAACTAAACAGACAATCTCTGCCCTGCTGACAAATATACGAAGCTACATGCCAGAGAAAGAAACAGTTGAAGCCATCCTTGAAGATCATAGCACTGACATCGCTTTATTCACTAAATCTTGGCTAACACCTGATATTCAGGATTCAGAAGTATTGCATGACAGCCAATCTTTTCGCTTCTAGAGGCGAGATCGAGTAGATCGCCGGGGAGGCGGCATTCTTGCTTTTATAAAGTCCTCTCTATCATCCGCTCTATTAGAAATAAACTGCCACAGCGAAATAATGTGTGTAAAAATTTGTCTTCCCACGTGTACCAACCTACTAATTGCATGTTATGGAGCACCTGATACGGATCATTCTTTTATCACGGACCTTTACTCTCTACTTCTTGACTTGCAATCCAAATTTACTCTTGCCAATCAAACTTTGCGGCGATTTTAACTTCCCCGACATCGACTGGGAGGCCCTGACTGCGTCATCTCGCCAGTCTAAAGATTTCCTGGAACTGGTTCTTAACTTCAATTTGTTCCAAGCAGTTAATGAGCCAATCCGAGGCTCAAATATTCTCGACCTCAACCTTGCTTCTACTCAGGAATTACTCCAATCCCTTTCATTCTGCAGTGGCGTTAGTGATCACTGTCTCCTTTTTTTAAATCTTACAATTGAAATCCCAAACCGCCAACCTTCCGTTAAATAGATCTGTGATTACGGGAAGGCCGACTTCGCGAGCATAAACTCCGACCTCGAACACTTCCTTACCTCATTTCTCTTATCTATATCTACAAGATCCGCAAACGAAAATTGGTGCCTTTTTAAACACAAAATCCTATCGCTCATTGACGCCTTCGTCCCACTTATCTGCATCCGCGGGAATGCCACAGAACCATGGTATTCCAATACATTAAGAAAACTATCACGTAAAAAGCAACGCTTTTTTCGTGATGCAAAGAACTCCGAATCATCTGTTAAATGGGACAAGTGCTTTGAGTGCCTTCGCCAATACACTACGTTATTGCGGTTATCCAAAAGAAAACTTTATAGCAATGATCTTCTAGGTATATTGCGAGTTAACCCCAAGGAATTTTAGAATTTGCTGATACCCAATAATAACAGCTCCTACAATATATCCTAAAAGAAACACGATGGCACACATGTCCCGCTTTCTGAGCGTTCTGACGCATTAAATTCATACTTCACCTCTATTTTTACTCTCGAGCCAGCCGAAAACAGCTTTACTTTACCGCCCCGGAATTTCACTTCAATGCCGCCTGGTACCATTTCATCGGAGGGAATATCAAGACTCATTGACAGCCTCAAGCCGTCTACATCTCCCGGACCTGACGACATTCCTGCTAAGATTCTCAAGGGAACTAAGCATCTCACTAGCCAAATCCTGCAACTCATATTCACCCAGTCTCTCAACACCAGTCAAATTCCAGATGACTGGAAATCAAGCAAAGTTGTGCCAGTTTTTAAGACAGGAGACCGTACTGACCCCTCGAATTATCGTCCCATTTCACTGACATGCATCTCATGTAAACTTTTCGACCATATTCTGTATTCCCATATTGCAAATCACCTCGATCATAACTCTTTCTTTTTCCCCAAGCAGCATGGTTTCAGGGCAGGCTTCTCGTGCGAAACGCAACTATTCCATTTTACAACCGATCTTCACCTAAATCTAGAATCTTTACTTCAAACAGACGTCATCTACCTAGATTTTTCCAAAGCATTTGATCGCGTCCCTCATCAGCGTCTCATATGTAAACTTGAATGCCTATCACTTGACCCTCTAATCTTAACCTGGATCCGCTGCTTTTTAACCAACCGCTCACAGTTCACCGTCATTGGCGGTCATGCATCCGAAACTACTGATGTTATCTCCGGAGTACCCCAGGGTTTCGTTCTCGGTCCGCTTCTTTTCCTCGTTTTTATCAACGACCTGCCACATGGAATTTCGTCATCCGTCCGCCTTTTTGCGGATGATTGCGTCATTTATCGCCGCATTTCCAAAAATACCAACCGGGAACTTTTATAAGCCGACCTAAATACAATCCAGAAATGGTGCTCCGACTGGTTCATGCACCTTAACATTTCAAAATGTAAATTCATGCACATTTCACGTAAACGCTCCATTATCCACTTACTGTACTCCCTAAACTCCACTGCATTATCACTAACAAACTCGTACAGGTACCTCAATGTTGAAATAACGAACAATTTAACTTGGGTGGACCATATCATGAAACTTTGTGCTAGCACCTCCAGAACACTTGGATTCATCCGAAGAACACTGGCTATGTCCCCTCCATCCGTTAGACAACTAGCTTATGAAACATACATTCGCCCGAAAATAGAATATGCCTCAGCGATATGGAACCCCCACCAGGCCTACTTGATCCAGTCGCTCGAAGCCATCCAGAATCGTGCAGCACGCTTCATAACTTCCAAGTATTCAACTCGGCACAGCGTTACTGAGTTGAAATCATCTCTCGGCCTCTAGCCCTTAGTGCTTCGTCGGAAATTTGCGATCATTTGTCTTCTACATAAATTATATTTAAACTTTCCTGCACTCCGAGAAAACTTATTACGTGCTCCTTTCCGCTCATTTCGCCATTTATTTAACTCCCGTAGCATACAACGTTTGCATGGTTCGACAAACGCCTTCAACCAATCCTTCCTCCCCATCGCCATAGAGGAATGGAACATACTTCCCGAAAGCATTGTTACCGAGTGTAATCCCTCCAAATTTAGCCAATTACTTACTGATCATTTCGACCTGCCATAGACAGTTTTTCTTGCGGTCCGTTATCAGCAATCCGATTTGCGTGCACTGTTGTGTCAACGTCTAATTTTCTGTACTTCATCTTTTTGCCACTTTTGTTTACTATAGGGACCGGGCGCCCGTTGTATGGCGCCACCGTCGATGGATGGATGGATGGAATATAGGAGCGTCCCCTTTGAAACGGGGTGGTAGCAGTAGCTATCATGCTCATTTTTCTCCCTATATCGTAATTATTGATTTAGAATGGTTAACTAAACCATCATTCTATTTATTAAATTTTTTTCCTACATTACTAACATTATGTCACTTCTCTGCTTTTAAGCCACCATCTTCCAGTCGTTTTTTGCTAGTTTCCATCGCCGGATTATTCACCCGGCCACTGTTATCTCTAAACCCCAGAGCTTCAGGAACAGTGATTTCGCCTGCACCAACTTCCGGATGGATACCATTACATTCGAGTATAATATGGGCAATTGTTTCACTGGAGTTTCCACATACAGCACATGCGTCATCTCCATTGTTAAATTTCTTTTTGTAGCTGCCTGTTCTAAGGCACCCTGATCTAGCTTCAATAAGTAGGGCACTGCTTCTTGAGTTATCAAAGAAATCTTCCTTCCTGATCTGCATTTTCCACTTTCGGTATAATTCCACACTCTGTTCCTTTTCCATCGAACTTATCCAATTTTTACCTTCTGTGTTTTTCACCTGTTGCTTAATGCTCTTTATTTCTCCGTCCTTGTTACTAGCATACTTACTAGTTAGTTTCCTAGTTCTTTTCCTCCATTGTGAGTCAACGCTTTTTAGGTACAGGTATTAAATACTTTAGCTGCCCATCTGTTACTGTCCAATTTCCTCAGGCGTTGCTCAAATAATATTTTACTCTGAGCTTCCCGCACTTCGAAAGATGCCCAGCCCATATCTCCCTGTACCGCCTCATTTGTAGTTTTGCCGTGGGCACCTAGTGCTAATCGTACAACGGATCTCTGATTTGTTTCTAATGACTGTACCTCTGATTTTAGGCACAAAACCGCATTTCCGAAAGTAAGTCCGGGCACCATAATTCCTTTCCAAATACCCCTCAAAACCTCATACCTATTGTATCCCCACAATGCCTTATACTTCATTGTCCCGGCATTCCTTCGCCCTTTGGCCTTAAGTGATTGTTCATGCTTTCTAATGTATGCCAATCCTTCGTTTACCCATACCCCCAGACATTTATATCCTGCTACTCTAGGTATTTCAAGGCCTTGTATTTTAAGACCCTGATCAGTTGAGCCGTTGGAAATCATCAGACCCGACTTAACTGCGCTGAAACTGAAGCCTAGAGCGCCCCCTTCGTCTCCGCAATACTTAACTAGAGTTTGCAATTCTTTCAGACTCTCAGCTAGCAGCACAATATCGTCTGCATACATCAAACCGGGGAGGCGCTGCTCTACCGCCTTTCCACCTAATCTATATGACAGGTTAAAACCTAGGTTACTGTCTTGTATCCTCCGTTCCAGGTTTATCATATAAAGCATGAACAGCACCGGTGATAAAGGACAGCCTTGTCTTAATCCTTTGCATACTTTGACATCCTCCGTACTTCTTATCCCTTCCCACGTAATTTCTACTTTGTCATCCCGGTATATTTCCTGTAGGAACTCTATTATCTCATAACCGATACCTTCTTCTTTTAATATGTTCCACAGGAGTTCCCTGCTTACGTTGTCGTACGCCCCGTTTATGTCCAGGAAAGCCAAATACAAAGATCTATTTTCCACTCTAGATATTTCGATGCATTGGGTAAGCACGAACAGGCTATCATCTAAGCGCCTACCATTTCTAAAGCCGTTCTGAAGTTCTCCGAGTATCTTGTTACTTTCAACCCATGCTTGCACCTTTAATTTCACCGCCTGTATGGCTAACCTGTACATAACAGATGTTATGGTAATCGGCCTGTAGGATTTTATGTGCATCCTGTCTCCTTTCCCTTTATAAATCAAATTCATTTTACTCTGCCGCCAGCTGTCCGGAATTTGCTTATTCGCTATGACTGTTTCCAGAGCTTTTAACAACGTTTCCTTACTTTTTGGACCGAGTTCATTAATCAGCTTGATCGGAATTCCATCTATTACTGTAGATGTGTTTTTAGGAATATTTTTTTCTGCCTTTTTCCAGTTTAGATTGGTCAGTTCTAAGCTGCTTTGTATTCTGCTACCTTGTGTTGCTTCCTGATTTACGTAGATTGCCCTATCGTCGCTCTTAAATGACTCGGCTATAACTGATGTAATGTAGTTCACTGCGTTATCTCCCTTTAAACAATTTCCCTCGTTATCTTGAATCCGATCCTGCTTTCTTTGATTCTTCTTCCCTTGCCAGCTTATATGGTTCCAGAATTTTCTTGCTCCGCCTCTAGAGGCATCGTGTATATCAGCCATCCAGCGATCGGTGGACTGCCTTATTTTACTTTGGACGACGGCCTGCACCTGAAGTTTATTTTGTCGATATGATTCCCATTTTTGGTCGATTTCCTCCTGAGATACCTGTGCTTTCTTTGCCATTCGGTGTTCCCTTGAAGCAGCCCGTCGTTGTTCAATAGCTTCCCTGATTTCCTTATTCCACCAGTTCCGTGGCTTCATCTTTCCATTCCAGCGGTTTGCTACTTTAACCTCCTGAATTTTCCTCCTTATGAGTAGTTCTACCTGTTCATAATCCCAGTCTTCCATGGGGCTTTTCTCTATTGCTTCCTCTATGTCTGCTGCTATCTGCGCTATTTGATCGTCGTTTAATTTTGCGTTTACGTTTTGTCTAAGTTCCATTTCTCTTTTCATCAAGGGCCCCATCTGCAGACTAATACGTTTATGATCACTTCCCAGACTACACTCCCCTTCTTCGTCTATTTCCATTTTTGTGACCTTGCTATAAATTTCCTGCGACATTAGACAATAGTCAATGGTCGTCTGCCTGTTGCGGAGTTCCCATGTGATTTGGCCTTCACATTTTGTTTCTCTATTTACTATAACTAGATCGTGTTGCTCACAGAAATCTAGCATTAGCTTGCCGTTACAATCCGTGTATCCATCCAGATCGTCGATGTGGCCGGTTATGTCCCCCAGTAGAATAATATTGGTCCGTTTCCAAACTGGCTTATATCGTCAGTGAGACATTCAACAAGATC
>JAJIZL010048139.1:725-13868 GCA_023969395.1 Amblyomma maculatum
CAAGAGCAGCTGAAGAAGGAAACCTGCATCCAAGCTCGAACCTGGTGAACCGAAAGCAGATGTTTTGTGACCACAGTGTATGAGCCAATAAAGCCAATCCAGGTGACCACATGTATCTTTCGGAAGCTTGCATTTTTTTGCACTTGAGACTCATCTCATGGAGAGCATCATTTCTGCAAAACATTTTGTGTCATAACTGTAGCAGAAACTGATTGAGGCCTTGCACAAGGCCTAAAGCTGGCATATTAGTATTATGCACAACACAAACATGAGGTGTGATGTAGGAGCCTTGCAACCATGCAGAGTATCACCATAGCATGGTAGCATTCCCATGCTGAATGTCTCATCGTCTGAGATCAGACTAATGTCTTGCACCTTCAGAGTGCACTCATTCCTTGCACTAAAGGCCCCATTATAGTCCGACGTTTTCAACGCGACTGGCTAAGTCTGCGACGTTAGCCACGGCACGTCGGCTACGACGGGCGCGTCAAAAAACTGCCGCTTCTTCAGTCTGGCGCGGCTGGCGTGCCCGATGCCGCGGCGCGCATGCGCACAAGACGCCCTCGAGGGCTGGTACGTTTTCGGGGTGCATTTTCGAGCAGACGACAGGGCACCTACAGGGACCTGGCTGCAGCCTATCAAGGCACTAAATACTGTTGTGATCAAGGCAATGACGCGATGTGTTTACTGCGAATGTTCAAATGCCACAAGGCATTTACAGCCAGCTGTGGAGACGTCCAGCCCAACAACGGCCTGAGCCCGCGCCGCCGCCGGCTACAGATGGAACGATGATTGTATATGTGCGTGTTTTACTGAAAACTGATCAAAATTTAAGTATATGTACGATTACAGAAGAGTTAGAGATTACACAGTAATGAGGATCACTTTCTCGGCTGGCCGCAGTTCCTGTAGAATTCTATAAATTTCGCGAATTCCCTGGTTGTTGAGCCACTGACGTTCCCTGAGGCCAAATCGAGTACGACCTTCGATTCCGGCGTGTACCGGTCACAACTCTATGCGAAGCCGCTTCCGCAGTTTTTGGTATTCTTCCTATGAATGTACTGCAGATAAGTGAAACAACAACATTGTTACACCACCTAGAGCAATGCATTAAAACGAGCATGGCACACGCACCGCAGCGAAGAACGCAGCTGTGCCCAGCCGCATTACTGACAGTTTGCATCGCAGGCATTTTTCTTTCCTGTGAACGTCTCTGTAGAGTCAATCCGCTTGGTATCATAGATGCAGGGCCGCCCTCGAATTCCTTCTAGCAGCTTTTCCGCAACAGTGTCTGAAATGCGCGCGTGGTTATAGCATGGTCTCTGTCTACATGCAAGCCGCCATCTTCACTGCGCGTGAGGAATGCTAGAATGTGTGGCCGACGCGGCTGACGCGGTCGGCGAGAAATAGGCGAGATTCTATTTGCGCGTCGGCGAAGTTAGGCCGCGTCGGCTCGCGCTCGCTACGTCCATCACGCCGTGCCGTTGGGCTATAGACCTCGGTTTTTCGCCGACGTGCGCACGCGCGCGTTACATCGGACTATATTGGGGCCTTGAGTGCCCACATCCATGCACTCTGAATGTTGATAGCTATGCACAAATTTTGCCGCACACACACGGGTACAAAAGTCCTCACAGTGTGCACGCCTTCGCGCCGTGGGCACGTTGCACGTTCTCCCACCGTGCACACATCGCGCGTCCTCTTATCGCTCATTCTCGTTCGCTCATTCTCGCGCTGTGCGGGTCGATAACCACGCACAGATAACCACGCAGAGCCTCGTACAATATTTTCAGTAGGGTAGTACCTTGCACTGCACTCCGCGGCCTTATGACGTGCATCGCATGATTCCGCGGCGGCGCTCTGGCCTTATTCTTTTTTCACGGTTGCTTTAGGGCGTTAAACCCCGTAATCCAAACGATAAAAATTCTTTTTTTTTTCTGCTGTTTCCGTTCGCACCACATGTGTGAGCAGAAGCAGAACAGGAAAACGTTCAGACGGCATTCGAGTTGTTTTTTTTGTTCTAAATATTCAGTTCGTGAATGCGTATTTCTTGCTTCATTCTGAAATTATACAAACAGCAAGTATACATGTGGTGGGGTATGTCGCATTCCCTAGTATTACATCCACTCACGCATCGGAATGCGAGACGCAAAATGAACGGTTAGAAAAGCGAATGAGGTATTTTTCTGTCGCACTGGCGCAGTGAACTCATCAAAGAGCCAAGGCTTCCCAAAGCGTGCAGACCGCAATTGGTCTCTCCCTTTAGCCTGCCTCGCGCTTTAATGGTTCTGAATGGTTCTGAAGCAATGGTGTCATTCCCGTTTTGATCTCCAGCATACAGCAAAGAGCGGCGTATGTTTCCTGGAAGTCGATAGTTTTGTTTTATAGCCCAGCTGTTAGGCGCCCGTTCCTGCGTTTCGCGTCGTCGTCGCCGTCGGTGTTTTCGCTCGTAACCTGCTCCGCTGCCTCAGCACCGCCTCAATAAACTTTTATTGAGGGGCTTTAGGCTGCCCTCACTCCATCCGCCATCTTTCACCGCTTTGTGTACCTTCACCCTCCCTCTTCCTCCGTGGTGGCGACGCGCGCGTTCATTGCTGCGCGCGCTCCTGTCACCACCGTTCGCCGCTGCTGTTATTCTCCCTCCCCCTCTCTTCCTGCGTGGCGGTGACGGTGTTCGGTTGCCGAAGCGCCGGCTCGTCATCAGCGGATCACGTTAGATGCATCCCAAGCAGAAACGCTGAGCCACGTAGACTCGACTCGCTAGCGGCGTCAGCGGCATCAGCAGTCGCTGCTATCTCTTCGCCGCGCAACCTTCCTATGGGCCCAGGCGCAACCTCCCGCGATCTCCCAATAACCTAAGTGCTCTCTTCGCTCCTCCTCCAATGCCACCCTTGTGCGGCGGCAATCAGAGCGCCGGATCGGTGGCGCGGATTTCGATATGTGCACCACCCGAGCCGAAACGCATAGCCGCCGCCGTTCGGCACTGGAAACCGCCTACCTAAAAGTTGTCTATAATTGTACATACATGTCTTGCTTGAAATCTTAGCCTCAATCTATCGAAAGCGGTATAACAGCTGATGAGCTGCGCTCGAATTCCGCATTAGGAGGTGACGTAATTGTCTGCATTTTTTGACATAGAGTTCTTCCTAAATTTGATGACACCGCGTCAGGCCATCCTGTCGACCAGAAAAAAACCTTTCAGAGCACTGCGGCACCTGCCCTTGACAAATATAGAAGCTTGAGCGTTGAGCCACTTTTGCTATACAGAAGGTGTCAGAATAATTTTGTTACGAGAGCTACACTACGCAAGTTAGCAGCGCATTTCACCGTGTGAAAGAAAGGCAACTAGTGTGCAGGCACGGAAACTGGAGTGGAGCAACATGTGCGCTGCGAATTGCAGCAGCGCGCGCGGCTGCCGCGGCAGCGTGCAGAGTTCACTGCCGGCGCAGCCTAGACGTTCGAACAAAGATGAACGTCTTGCCAAGCGGAGAAGCCAAGATGCAGATCTTAATAATAATACAAAAATTGGCTGATAGGAACGTTAGGGTGCAGTAATGTTACACGCCCTGTGGACACTTAGACCACGCTCTTTTTAAGGGAAGACAGTGGGAGAGACTGCGGAAAGAGAGAAAGAGGAGACGGTAGTGGAGGGCTACGGGTAATTTCCTCCACCTGGTGATATTTACCGCCCACTGACATCGCACAGCACACGGGCGTCTCCGTTTCGCCTCCATGGAAAAGCAGTCTCTGGTAGAGCGTAAGGAGGAGGAGGAGGAGGAGGAGGAGGAAGAAAAACTTTATTTAGCCCTATATTATTTGGCGGTTTTTGGACATCTTCAGAGATGTCTGCTTGTTGTATCCACAAGAGTCTTCTCCGCGACTTCGTCCACTTTTTCACAATGGTCGGTTGCCCTCAGTCCAGGGCTCCGCTGGCTGCTGCCGCCCGTTGGGCGGGCTGTACGAGACCTTGCTGGTCTTCGCAGCGGTCGCTGGACAGCAGAGTCTCCGATTGCTCCGCACTCGGGTTTCGAATTTTGGGGACCACATCTATCTTTTGGCATGCCCATGTGATGTGAGATAGTGTTGGTTTTTCATCGCGCCACGGACATCTGTCAGCGTATATAGTAGGGTGCATTTTGTTTAGTATGTGCAGGTTTGGGTATGAACCCGTCTGTAATTGTCTCCATATGACAGCTTCCTCTCTGGTGAGAGAACTGTGCGGTGGGGGATATCGCATTCTGCTTCCTCTACAGTTTTCTAGTAAGGCCGAGTATGCCTTGGGTGCTGGCAAAAGTTCCGCGGACCCTTCGGATGCTCGGGAAGTAGTGTATGCTCGAGCTATTCTGTCAGCCTCTTGGTTCCCTGCCACCCCAATGTGCCCCGGTACCCACATAATTTTGTGTCTGGTCTTGTTTTCTTTGTGGTTTTTCTTCGTGGTCTTGTTTTCTTCGTGGTCGTCACGGAGCGCGTGACGACCAATCCTACCATTCATAAAATTTCGACAGGCTGTTTGAGAGTCCATGAGTATCGCTAGCGACCGCCCAGCTCTATAGCCCTCCGCCACCGCTAGAGAAATGGCTACTTCCTCGGCCTCTGGTACTGTGCAGTGTCGGATAGAGGCGCTGGTCACTTCGCCTAGAGACGAATTAACCACCGTGGCCACTGCAATTTTGTTGCGTCCTCCTCTCGAGGACGCGTCTGCATACACGGTTGTGTCTTGAGGAGCGTATGTTTTTTGAATAAAATCGGTCCTTGCGTCTCTTCTACCTTGGTGGAAGTTAGGGTCCATGTTTCTCGGGATTGGAGCTACCTTGAGGGACTTGCGAAGTTCGTCGGGGATCGTTACCGTCCTCGCTATTTCTCTCACCTGCTCACAGTATCCGAGTCTCTGTAAGAGCGCTCTTCCAGTCGTTGTCTGCAGCAGCCTGAGTTTTTGTGACTCAAGCTGCGCCTCGCGTAGTTCTTCGAATGTGTTTTGCAATACAAACGCCATGAGCTTTTCTGTAGACGGGTTGCGCGGTAATCGGAGTGCCGTCTTATACGCTTTGCGTAGCAGGGCATCCGCTTGTTGTATTTCACTCTTGTTGAGGCCTGGTAGGGCAGGCTGTACATAATTCGGCTCACTACCAGGTTTCTAACTAGTTTTAGTGTGTCCTCTTTGCGCATGCCATGCCGCCTGTTGGTGATGCGGGTGATCATGCGTGTCACTTGTAGCGCTGTTGTTTTGAGCACGGTAAAAGTGGGACTACTGCGTTGGTTCGATTCAACCCACATATCTAATATTCTTATTGTTGTCTTTTCAGGGATGGGCATTCCTTCCAGGTAGATGTTGAGTTTCAGGTTCTCACTGGTTGGGACGGTCCGGTTTTGTTTGCCTCTCCACACTCGAAGCAGTTCCGATTTCTCAGTTGAGCATGCGAGTCCCCTTTCTCAGAGATATTTCTGTACGCAGGAGGCCGCTTCCTGTAGTTTTTCTTCCTTCTCCCCGAGGGAACCGGTGTTCGTCTAGACTGTTATGTCGTCTGCATACATGGCGTGCCTGATTCCTGCGATCTTCTCTAGTTTTTGTGCTAGACCTATCATAGCTATATTGAAGAGGATAGGTGAGATGACTGATCCTTGGGGTGTTCCTTGGTTTGGCGCGTGAATTTTGCTCGATCGAAGGTCTCCCATGCCGATGGTGGCAGTTCTATCTGACAGGAAGGCTTTGACGTACCTGTGTATTCTACGCCCACAGTCCAGGTCGTCTAGGCCTCTAAGGATCGCTTCGTGACTGACGTTATCAAATGCTCCCTTGATGTCAGGGGCCATTATGACATTTTCACCTGTTGGGGTATGTTGTGGAGCACATCTTGTATTTGAAGCAGCACGTCCTGCATCGAGAATTTTGCTCTGAAGCCAAACATGGTATGGGGTACATGTTCATTATCTTCCGTGAAATTTTGCAGTCTAAGCATCACCACCCGCTCGTAAAGCTTGCCGAGGCATGACGTGAGCGAGATGGGCCTGAGATTTTCAATTTCGAGCTGTTTGCGAGGTTTAGTTCCCAGGTAGCACAGAATGTGGGGCCCCAGTAGGTCCGATGTAGGCAAGTGGGGCTGGGCCAACCATCATAAAACCTGCATCGGTCCCCGATGGGGCAAATGTGGGCAAGCCCCACTTGGGCTTGCCCCTGTTCCTTCTGCATGGGTCCCATAATGGCGTTGCTCGGGCTAATGCAGAGCACAATCCTGCATCCAGACCACAAGGGTCCCTTGTCGGATATTAAAGGGCAATCCAACCTAAATGTGGGCTTCTTATAGGAAAGCCCTCACATATCCGAAATTAGGCCGCCCCCATTAAATCTTCGTGGGACCAACATCGGCCGTAGTGGGGCAAGAAAACGGACATGCCCACATGCTGCCCCAATCGGCCCCTTGTAGGTTACTTGAGGGCAGGTGAAAAATAAATAAGGGCTCAATTTGGGAAAGCCCTCGTGGAGCCCAAATGAGGCAGCCTTAGCTAAACCGCTTTAGGTCCCACATAGGCTGTAATGGGGCTGGAAGGCGGGCATGCCCGCATGGTACCAAAATCGGTCCTTTGTGGGGACTTGGAAGGCCCGTGCAACAGCATGTGGGCTCTAGGTTCAAAACCAACGTCCAGCCGAATTGAGGCTGCCCACATAAAACTGCTTTATATCCCACATGGGCCGTAATGGGGCTGGAAGGCGGGAGGGCCCGCATGATACCAAAATTGGTCCCTTGTGGGGAATTTGGAGGCACGTGCAACAGCAAGTGGGCTTTAGGTTCAAAACCAACACCCAGCCCAATTGGGGTTGCCCACACAAAACCGCTGCAGGTCCCAACGGCCGTAATGGGGCTAGAAGGCGTGCGTGCAGTTGCGTAATCATTGTTTCCAACCTTTATTTGCATTAGATGTTGCCCTAAATTACTATTATAGATGATTTGCATAACAGTTGTTGCCATGTTTAGTCGATTAGAAATTTACATGGCTTTAGTTCTCGCGCTCATGCAAATTGCGCTACAAATACTAAAACAAACTGATTGCTAACTGTTGCCTCTTATGTGGTTGCTTTGGACAGCCTGCAACTCTCGGCACAATATTGCTGTTCAGAACACACATCTCCATAGCCTGAACAAGATGTACATGAAGTCATTTCGGCTAGATGAATGTTATGAATTCTTGATAAATTTAATATTGTGGCTGTTTAGAAAGTGCAGACATGTATAAAATAATTACCTAATTATGTGCATAATTATTGAATAGGAAAGCTTGGACTAGGGTTTTCCATCAATTTCCTGCGTCAGACTCCTATGAGAATAATGTTGGCAAGCCCAAGTGCGGCTAGCTCTATAGAACCCGCATTGGTCCTATGTCATTATCTGAGGGGCTAACTAAAATAAAACAAAATTTTCCTCTAAAGCGGCAGCCCAAATCGGTCCAAAGTAGGACCATCGCGGGGAGTTGGCGGGGTGTGCCCTTTTAACAATGTCGGAAAAATATGGGCAGCCCGCAAGGGCTGCCTGCATTGGCCCCTAGTGGGGCCCATTGGGGCTTTGTCGACAGCCCCCTTCGGGCCTACGTCGGCCCCTCTTGCAGCACCCACATTGAGCCCACCGGGGCTGTCCTGCATTGCCTACATCGGGCCCACCGGGGCCCACCCTTCGTAGCCCACTTTGTGCTACATGGGTTATCATAATTACTTCGGCGTGTTTCCAGTCTTCGGGAACCGTCTCCGCCTCCCAGTGTTTGTTTAGAAAGCTTACGAGCTCTTGTATGAGGTCGTCACTCAGGTTTCGAATCAGGGCATTGTCGATTCTGTCGGCTCCTGCTGCCGTGTTTCTGGTCGTATTCCTTATGGCCGCATAAACTTCTACCACAGTTATTGGGCGGTCGAGTGTCTCGTTTTCGGCTCCGCGATAGGTTCCTTGGTATCGTGAGGGGTTGTGATCACCGAAACATTTTTTTCGTTCCTTCTCTAAAAGGTCGGTGTCCGAACCCTCGAAGGAGTGGCTGAATCTGTGAATGCTTTTATTGTTTTCTGATTTTGGTTTGGTCGGATCGATTAGGGCTGTTAGGAGATTCCAGGTTCTGGCCGTACCTAAGGTTCCCTTAAGCGAGTCGCTGAATTGTTCCCAATTTTGTCCCGCGAGTTGCGTTGCGTATTCTTCAGCTTTTGCCGTAACTTCTGCTGTCTTTAGTTATAGTTTCCTGCTGTGTTTTTGCTTCGGCCATCTTTTGGTGAGACTGCGTCTGGCTTCCCATAGTCGCTGAAGGTGCCCGTCTACATCGGGCGTTGTTGCTGCTCGTCTTACACTTTTTGTGCATTTGTCTCGCGTTTCTGTCAAAATGCTTCTCCAGTCTTCTAGTGATTGGATGCCGCCTTCAGTTTTTTTGCAAGCCCGGCGGAACGCGTTCCAGTCCGTGAGTTTTGCTTGTCCAATCCGGCTTCTTACCCTTTCCGATGCTATTCGCGTCCGGAGGATAAAGTGATCGCTACCTAGGTTTTCCATTATGTTTTCCCACTGTGACTCCTTGCTCTTCCTTACGAACGTGAGGTCCGGGCAAGTGTCTGTGCGCACACTATTACCGATTCTCGTGGAGGTCGCGGGATCTGTGATTAGCCTGCAGCCAAAATATTCAGCTACGTCCGCTAATGTTCTTCCCTTGATATCTTGTTTCCGGTATCCCCAACTCGTGTCCATGGCGTTGAAATCTTCCACGATAATGAGTGCATTTTCTTTGGCTAGCTTGTGCGCTCCGAGGAAGAGTTCGAAGAATTTGGCTTTTCTTTGTCTTGGCGGGCTGTATACGTTCAGCACGAATGTGCTCCTACCCTTTCGTTTTTTTCGGAATGATTTCGACAAGTGCGTGCTCGATGTCCGTGTCGGCGATGGTATCGTGCCTGATTGCGGTGATGGCTTTGATGACTAGAACGGTTGCTTTACCTCCGTTTTGGCTCTCGTAAACATCGTACCCCTGTAAAGAGGGCCTGGTTCCAGTCTCTTGGAGCGCAATCACATTGCGGGGTGTAAGCTGTGTGTTTATGTATTGTTTTAGTAGGGCCTGTTTTTTGCAGTAGCCTCTGCAGTTCCATTGTCAAATTTCTAAGTTTTCTTAGTCTAGGAGACGCGTCTTGGTCATGTTTACGTGTTCGTGCTGTTGTCGTGTTCGACAGCGAACGCCGTTAACGCTGGACGGTTGTACGCTCTTTCCCTAATGTTTTCGTTATGTCTGTTTTCGAAAGGCATTTTTGGTTTCTGAGATCTGCCTCTGAAATTGTGCTTGCATCTGTTGCATTTGAGATTGGATTTGCCGCATCATATCCTGCATCATCTGCTGCATCATCTGTTGCATTCGTGTTTCAAGTTCTCCATTCTTGGATGCTTGTGGCTGTTTTAGAAAGGCTCTTGTGATTTCAAGCTCCCGCTGTTGTGCCTTTAGTGTTTTTGTTAGTTCCTCAACGTTGCATTCGAGCTCATTTTGTTTGAGGAGCGAGTTCAAGCTCGCGTCTGAGTCCATCACTGCTGGCGTCTTTAGCTTCTTTGACAGGAATACTTTTTTGTTTGTATTGTTTGTGTTACTACTATTTTTTACCGAGTACGGATCAATGGTAGATACCCAGCTTACCTTGCTGCCGCCTTTCTGGGGAAGCTTCTTTTTCTGCTTTTCTTGTTTGTTCCCCTCCTGTGAACCAGCCGGCGACAGAGGTGGGAGGGAATTGGACCTTGATCGGCTCCTCGACGTCTACGGAAAACTTTATGATGGTCTATGTTATTTTTGGTGGTTTTGGGAGCGTCTTCAGAGGTGTCGTTTTGTTGCATCCCAACGATTCTTCTCCATCAACCTCGTCCACCTCTGACCAATGGTCGATTGCCCTCAGTCCAGGCTCAGCTATAGCCACTGCCGTCCATGAAGCTCTCTGTACCAGACGTTGATAGTCTTTGCAGCGGTCGCTGGACAGTATAACCTGCGATTGATCCGTACTTTGTTGTCGTATTTTGAGGACCACGTCTATGTTTCGTCAGGCTATCACGAAATTGGCGCACATTATTATTGAGTCAGCGCGAAGTCAAAAAGCATGCGCGGCGTCGCATAGAGAATTCGAGAAAGTCGGAGAAACGTCTTCTCCGCACTAGGAGAGACCACGCGCGTACGCGTGTAGCCAGGCGTGTACCGCCCTCGCCCCCACTTCATCGCCCGGCGGCGGCGGTGACTCAATCTGCCCAAAATGTGCCAGTCGTCTCGAGAACTTTCTACAGCGCCTAATCACTGAAGATGCGCGGCTCAGCGGAAGGAAGACAGGATGCTTAAAAGAGCGAAGTTAAGAATGTGTGCGCGCAGCCCATGTCACGTTGTAACAGACAGAGGCGGCACGGCCTGCTTATTGAGGCGGCGATGCTGGGGGTAGCCAGCTGGTGTTTGAGCAAGTGTTTCCGTGGGTTAGCAAGTGCTACTGCTCAAATCCCGGAGTCAACCCGGTGCTGACTCTCCAGACGTCGCTATTATTACGTTTGGGTTGCGCATGAGTATCGCACCGATACCACCAGTTACTGCATTTGGGGCTCGCGCGGTTCATCCAATCGCTGGCGCCAGTGGTTACATGCGGCTCGCGGCCCTATCGGAAGCGTTGGCATGGCAGCTGTGTGGCTCGGTCGACGGCATCACGGGTCCCAGCAAGGACGTCTTCTAACCGAACAACCTTTAATTACAACATCATGAAGGAACGGGCAGAGAAGCTGACCCGGAAAAATACCGACACACTCACACAGCTGGTGTCTGGCGTCGTCCCTGCGACGTCTTCCCAGTAGACTCTCGCAGCGGAGTCTGCCGCTGCTTTTTATAGGCTTGCCAGTTCAGAGGGAAAGGCAGAGCCCTGCAAGTTTGAACAAGATGAGATGACTCAATCATTGGTGGCGCGACCGCATCTCCTCTACCTCCAGCAGACGGGCGAGGGCGATGCTATCTCTCGAGCGCCGGGCTTGGCCAGCGTTTGCACACACACGCATGCACACACATTTGGAGCATGGCACAGACATGCCGAGACGCGCCCGCGGGAAGAAGCGTTGGGCGGCCGACAAGAAGGCGCCAAAATGGCCGAAACGCTCGCTGCTTCGCCTGTTGCACGGCTGCTCGATGGAAGCGCACTAGATGCGGCCTGCTACGTCGCCCGAAACCGGCGGGAGGCGCCTACTTCCAGTCGCCACCGCCGCGGCGCCACCGTTCGGGGACAGCCGCGCGCGGAGAGCTGCGCCTGACTGAGCTTTGCGGGAAGTGTCGGCGTGGTAGAAGCCTATTATTTTAAGGATATAAGAGCCCCGCTTCACACAATTTGGCAACAAGAATTAGTATATACTGTCATGTCTAGTGTGACCATGTCAGCACTTAGCGCTTGCTCGGCAAGGATGTATAGACTTCCAAAGCACCGTCGAGCGGCGCTGCTGCTCCTGACAGGGAGCGCCATCTCTGACAGAAAAATAGAAACTGGGGATACACGCGGCGGCACCACCTAGGCATCTCGTGCAAGTGTTCTCCTTTCGCTCGCTCGCTTCCGCGCGCGTGCAGACGTCTCGCGCTGCTTTGTCGCGCGGGCACACACTGGACGCCGCCGGCTCAGCTCGCTGTCTTCACGGCGTGCGCTTTCTCTCGCATGAGCACGTGCCTTGACGCGCCCCGCAGGCGCACCGCGACATGCCACCTGTATTCCGTCTTGATTGGGCAACCTAACGCGTATTTCCATAGGCGGGAAACTTTTTATTCACGTCTGCACTGTAGAGCAGACAACAGGAGGGGATGAGTAAATATTGATTGTGAATTCGTCCCACGTTAGCAAAAACGTAGAAAGTGCATCTCGAGCCAAGTCTGCTATGTAATTATACTGTGGTATATATGTTTAAAAACTGCGAAAGTATCATCACTACTGTGAAATAAAGTGGCCCGCTCATTGACCATCGTTTTGGCCGGTAGCATGCGATTTATATACGGATTTGTTTTTTATTATTACGACGTTACCAAAGAAAATCTTGCAGTAGAAGAATAAGTATATAGTCCGAAGGAAGTATTTCTTCAAAGACAAGAACGCTAGCATTCTCATAAGCATATGCATGCTCCGTGCGCTGCACGCGACATAACCGGCTCGCTGGCTCGGAAGGCAGCTGAAATCTAAGCTTGTGCTACATAGTGTTTTATTTCGGTTCTTATTAAATGGTTGCGCTTCATTTATGATAATATTTGGTTTGCACTCACGAACCGCGAGTAGTGTTAGTCGAGCCATAGCTAGGATCACTTTTGTAGTGCACTTCCGTATCTGCGTTATTAATAATAATAATAATTGGTTCACTTATTGGCCAATTTGCGAAAATCTGTAAAAGCATCTAAGCAAGGCATGTTTTCCAACGCCGCCCCCACCCCCGAAAAAAGAATAAGGCCTCGTTCCTATATATTGTCTTGGTCAATCTAAGAAGGAAAAGGCAGCTGTGGACACTTAGGGACCATTCACACAACAGTCTCTATCGCGGACGTCGCATATGTTGATTTGGTTGCTTTCAGAGCACTCACAAAGCAGGGAGAGAGCACATAAAATCGGCAAAACTAGACACGCGGAGAGCGAAGAGCAGGATAATCTTCCATCCTCTTCACTTTTTATGCATGGTGTTAAACCACTGTACATTATTTATGCCTCTCCAAGCCGTTTTTATCAACGGTCAACATTTCTGAGTTTACGAAGAAAGGGGAAATTGGCTCTTTTTGTTTCCACAAAGAACGCGAGACTTCTCAGGACGCTCTCATGCGGTTGAAAAAAAATTGGCTCTTTTTGTTTCCACAAAGAACGCGAGACTTCTCAGAACGCTGTCATGCGGTTGGAAAACAGGTCTTGCGGACACGCTTCCAAAGGAATCGGCAAAGTTTCACACGTGAGCCTCGTCTTTGGCGCTTTACCTACTATTGTGACTTCCCATGACAGACTGCTACTTAGTACACCCGTTTCGCATCAGCGGAAGCGTTTTTATATCGCCAAATAACCGCCAGGCGCAACGCGATCGCCGCGCGTGCACAGGAAGCTAGCGGAGCGTCTGCTCCGGCGAAGCCCCACCGTTATGGTGGCTAGAAGGGAGAGGTGGCGCGACCGCGCATTCCGCCGCT
>JAJIZL010048143.1:0-17993 GCA_023969395.1 Amblyomma maculatum
CTTGTCCGTGTCTTCTTTCATGTGAATGTGTCGTTAGCGCTTTGTCCTTTTTTTTTTAAATACATTACTTTTCACACTTTCATTTTCACTTATCAAAGTTAGTCGCCTGTTCCAATTAGGGATTTTTTAACCGGTCATTTTCAACCTTATCTGTTTTAAAATTAAAAAAAAAGGGATTTCTCTGAGCGCGTTCAATTAACGAAATTTGGCTAAAAGAGACACGTTTTCAAAACATGCGCACTCTAAGTGACGGTCTTTAATAAACCGCCTTTCCAGCACACGCCATGGTGCTGGCTCGTTTGTTCACTCCACGTGTGTAAAGAAGCGGCTTTTCTTAGCCATTAAGGGCCAGCGTGAACATATAATCACGGAAGGTATTAGCGATGACTTCGGTAAACGATAATAACAAAAACTGCGCCGAAGTCGCCATCTACCAGCTTGATAACCGGTAAGTGGAATTAGATTGTTTACACTTACGGCCGGACGTTAAAGGTAAGGAAGAAGTTAGCTGCAGAGGTAAAGCAAAGGGAAAAAAAAGATGTGCCTCTTGGACAGCTTCGGGCTGTCCAGGAGGCCCACGCGGCGGCCGAGAGCTTCGGACTCTCTGTGCCGACTTGGGAGCTGCCCTCTACACCTGGTGCCTAGCCAAGTGCCCTTCAGAACCCCTGCTGTGGGAAATAAAGTTTTACCGAACCAAATATAAATTTACAGTCGTCAGTGCAGCTGTGCCCTTGTGTCTGTGTGTGCTTCTTCTGTTTTGTTGCCTGCTCTGCTGCATTCTTCCAAGATGTTAGACCAACTAGCTCAAAATTCTACGCTATTATTGATAGCTAGTGCATACTTTAATAAAGTTAGTGACAAGAGCGTCGGAAACTCTTGAAAAGGAAGAACATAGTAAAGCAACACTCGGCCAAAAACGTTTGTATATGTAATTTGAGTATTAAAATCGTGCATTCAACCAGGTGTAGCTATTCGTATATGCGACCACCGAGTTTACTGCATATTTGTTGTGTTAGCAACATCATCACGTAGCGAGTTGCCTGCTACGTGGTCACGCTGCGCCTTTGACCTCCCTGGTTTCTTTTTTTTTTTTTCGTTTCTCATGTCGGCACTCTCCTTCCTCGCCATGCTGCTCGTATTTGCCGCTTTAGTCATTTATTACTTCTATTATTACATTAGTGGATATAGGATGAAACATTGAGTATAATGCATAGTGCCGAGACGTAGAGAAAGGACACCTTTTAAGCATTCTTCTTCATCAAGGCTAGAAGGGAAACCCATGAATAAAGATTTAAAAGAACTTTGGCCAACAGTGCCACCATTTACAATGCTGGATAAGCTTCCAGCAGAAGCTGACACTATGCATTTATTGTTCAGTCTTGACCGTTTAGGCAGATGCATAAAACTGAGTCATCTCAAGCAGATGTACAATCAATACATCTGTAGCCAAAGCTACGGATGTAGGGAGAGCCACGTTCCGAAAGAGTGCTTTTAAATCTTCACCGAAAGTTCTTCAGAGCCAATCTCGCGGGCGCCAAGCACATGGGCTTAGCGATGATGGGTTAACCTCTGTGCGCAGGAAGGACGATTCTGTAGTAACTATTCAAGCGCCATTTAAGAGAACTACTTATTGCCGTGTGCTCAGGAGGAGGAAATTAAAGTGGTCCGTTCAAGCATTGTTCGCTCAGGTAAGCCGCCATATGTGAGGTTAATAGACCCAAATTTAGGTGCCTATAGAATCACAATTCGTGGCAAAACGGATGGTGACTAGTATTCGCATTCATTTGAGATATATTGATACAGCACATATGGGCTCGTTCGCGCTCCATAGTGCGGGGCATCAGTCGTGTTTGTTCGGCAGCAAAATATACCCAGATATTTGAAGCGTTGCGATAATAAACCAAAGCCGCGTGGTCAAGGAAGGACCCACGGAGATTGGTAAAGTCCTCAATGTGCACTGCATGACCAAATGGCCTCCTCTGTAAAACGTGCATAGCAAACTAATGGCAAGGAGAAGACGTACGCTGGGGGCGATGGCAAAAGCACTATACGCCCGCAGTGGCCTAAATGCGACATATCGGTATGGGTTTAAGCCATAATCGCCAATGTGGGTCAGACATATTGCTAAATACGTTTTTCATTCTGTTCAACGGCTTTAAATGAATATTTCATTTCCGAGCATTCTTCAGCCGCCATAGGGCCAAGCTTGACCGAATGGTTACGGGATGCATTTAAAGTACTAACAACGCTACAGCGATAATATATTCACATGAATAATGTGCGTAAAATTAAGGTAAATAAGCACCATTCATCCCAACAAAAGCAAACAAAAATACTGAAACAGGTTTTTAATGCGTTAAAGTACGAGTTTTTCTAAACCATGCATTTTTTGGCGCGAGATAGTAAAACATAATGAGCTGCGGCGCCAAAGGAAACCATGCTTTAAAAGTTTGTAAACGGTTACGGTAATGCAAGCGTCTGGCTCAAAATCTCTGACAAAAACCAGGCGTATAAGTGTGATCGCTCAAAGGTCAATTACGAAAACTCAGTTAACAAGCTCTACAGTTACCATCACTGGGCTTTGCCTCATGCCCGCCAAACCTGGCACAGTGGTACTGTAAAAGGCTCCATGATAACTGAAAAAGCCTATTTTTCATAAATACTGGCCGTATTCCAGAAACATCCGGTATATAACCCCTGCTTCCAGGTTTTCTGTCCTCCCCAGCTTGTACATTTGAAAACAGTATAAGCGCCTTATACCTTTCTTCTATGTCCGATTACTAGGCCTTAAAACGCACCAACGTTTATATCACGAGTCTCACTAGCCACACCGCGACAAAGAGCTCACAGGTCTTTGGACGCATTAATAATGAATAAGATTTCTTTCTTTATCTCACATTGGCATTTATTTTATTCGTTTGAGCAGGCGTACCTTGCACACTCTTAATTTGGGAACCAAAGATGATAAGCTGAAGTCTCTTCCTGTGTATGCAAATCACAAGGCGAACGTAAGTCCCTGAAAATACCTTTACATTTGAACAAAAAAAGCATCACCTCCTGGTCACGGCTTGTATTGTGTATCTGTGTCTGTTGTCTGTTGTCCTAAATAATTCTTTTAGATTTATTTCTTTACCACTAACCATACAGAACTGTAACATGCTGTCAAACACCATTTTCAGATCACAAATATTTAGTGAATTATCAATTACCTACGCAGTATATTGTATTTTATATATACTTCCTAGCTGCGTTTTTATTTTTTTAGGTGGCGACCACAGTCGGTTAGATATTTAGTGTTATTTTAAATACTTGTGTACTACTACTACTCCCCGACGTCAGCTCAATATATTGTTACCGGGAAACGCGTGACCAAAGGGATGTGCTCATAGACAAAGACGACGACCATGGAACGCGGGCAAGACGAAGCGTTCAGAAAGACGAAGACGCTGACAGATTGGATGCTGCACGGCTACTGAAGTATCTGCGCCGAGTTCAGCCCATCGCAGCGCCAGTTACATTAGGTAGATCTCCATAACATCTTGGTGGAGGTCGCAGGTTCGACACAATCTGACGCTGGACTTCCGCAGTGGGCGTCACCTCGAAACCGTCACGATGACAACCGACGCGGCTCCATCTACCTCCGCAGCTCCAACTGCCGTCGTAGCCCACACCCGTGACATTGGCTCATTCTGCGTTACAGATGAGGTCGATGTCGAGAACTGGCTTTCGCTTTATGAGCGTGTTAGCCAGCACATGTGGACGCCACACTGATGCTGGCTAATGTCATCTTCTATCTCACTGGCACGGTACGCGTGTGGTTCGAAACGCACGAAGCAGATAACCCCTCTTGGGATGTTTTCAAACAAAAACTCCGCTCCGTGACCTGTTCAGAAAATTGGTTGGCCGTCAACTCGACGCCAAGAGGGACCTCGCCACACGTGCCTAGACATCTACCGAGCCTTATATTACGTATATACAAGACGTCCTGGCCCTCTGCCGAACAGTCGACAAAGACGTGACAGAACCTGATAAGGTGGGGCACATCCTCAAAGGCATAGCCGACGATGCCTTCAATCTTCTACTCTGTCGGGACTGGTCTACAGTTGGCTCCGTTGTCAGGTTTGTCGACGTTTCGAGCAGGCCAAACAGAGACGCATCGCAGATCGCTTCGACCGGCTACCCAACACCGCCCCTAGCTCCACGTGCGAGGATCTGCTGACCATAAGGAAGCCTTCCAACACCGAAAACGTGACCCGCATCATGCGTCGTGAATTGGTAGCACTGGCTCCTGCTGCATCCCACCCACCCTCCTTAAACAGCAACCTAACGACAATATTTCTCATTCAAGCCGTCGTCCGTCAAGAGGCTACAAACTTGGGCGTCTCCTGTAGCCACACCGTGGAACAACATATTTCGAGCCCCGTCCCTCCCATGGTTGCCACCGCTACGCCCCTCAAGACCTACACGCCACGCTGCCGATACGGTCTTCCTGATGAGTGGCGCACTCCTCACGACAGGCCGATCTGTTTCACGTGCTCGCGTATTGTCCACATTTCTCGCCACTGCCGCAGCGGCTGGTCTTCACCACCTCAACGTTTCACTTACGTTGACCGCTGCTCCGATTACGGTCACCACATTTTCTCGCCTCGTTATGAGCTGCCCAGCACCGATACCAATCCGACTCCTCCTGTGTCTAGTCACTCTCCTTCCCTGCCAGCCCGCCGTTCTCATTCACCTCTTCCTCACCGTCTTTCCTCACCGTCTTCTGCCGGCCGCTTCATGGGAAACCAGCCAATGCAGTTCTCGGAGGTGACGCTGCATTGATACCACGACCTGCAAATCCTCTACTGCCCATTTCTTCGCCCTGTAACCTTCTCTAGCTGTTCGTGGATGGTGTTCCCGTCTCTGCTCTCATTGACACTGATGCCCAAGTCTCGATCATGAGTTCATCGTTTTGCCGCCACCTCAAGAAAGTACAGAGCCTCGCTGCTTCGCCCACCGTTCGTGTTGCCGATGGCAGTACTGGTGCTGTCACTGGCCTGAGCACTGCCCGAGACATCCTTGCCAGTCATCACATCCCTGTTTTGTTCACCGTCCGCAACCAGTGCCCTTACAATGTGATCCTTGGCCTTGACTTTTTAACGGCACACTCTGCCCTTATCGACGGCTCCAGCGGCCTTCTTCGTTTGACCTACCTGTCTGCTCAGAACATCCTCAATCTACACCCCACCTTCGCTCCAGCAAGTTTGCTCGCCTACCTCTTGACTCTGCTGTTTACCTACCTATGTCACTCTTCCCGCCTGTGCCTAATGGGGACTATGTTGCTTGCCCTATCACCGAGGTCTTTCTTGAGCGCAACGTCGTTCTTCATCATCTCATCGTACGCGTTACTTAGAACAGCACCTACCTTCCTATCTTGAACTTCAGTCTGTCGCCCAAGTTTTCCCCTAAGGAATATCCCTTGCTACCTTTTCCCCTCTCACAGACTGCACCATTCGTGCACTCAGTCCTGGCCCACCTTCCAGCGTCCTTCAAACACCCGTATTCGCGGCTACAATTATCGTCCTTATTTCCGACATGATCGCCTCTCACCTCAGCCCCGGACACCCTCAGGACCTGCACAACCTTTTGTTGTCCTTCACCGACATTTTTTACTTTGCTGCCGGTTCTCTTGGCCAAACTTCCATTGTGACTCACCGCATTGAGACCGGCGATGCCCAACCTGTGCATCGGAGGCCTTATGCGTGTTCCTTTCTGAGCGCCAAGTCATCCAGCAGGAGGTCGACAAGATGTTGGCCAACAATATCATCGAACCTTCGAACAGTCCCTGGGCATCTCCTGTCAGGCTAGTTAGAAAGAAAGGCAACAGTTGGCCCTTTTGTGCCAACTATCCGCATCTGAATAAGATTGCAAGAGAAGATGTTTACCCGCTTCCGCGAATAGACGATGCCTTGGATTGTTTACATGCAGCCTGCTGCTTTTCCTCCATTGGCCTTCGTAGCGGCTACTGGCAGATCTCTGTTGACGAACAAGACCGCGAGAAGACAGCTTTTGTCACACCCGATGGACTTTACCAATTTAAGGTTATGCGTTTTGGGCATTGCAAGGCCCCGGCTACGTTTCAACGAATGATGGACTCCCTACTCCGCGGCTTAAATTGACGACTTGTCTATGTTACTTGGATGACGTGCTTGTCTTCTCGCCATAGTTCGAAAGCCACCTTCTTCGCCTTTGTTTCATTCTGGCACTTTTGCTCCGTGCCGGACTTCAACTGAACTTAAAAAATTGCAGTTTTGGTCACCGCGAACTTAAACTGCTTGGGTGAATGCCATCGGCGTGCAACCCGATCCCTACAAAGTTCGAGCTGTCAGTGTTTTTCCATCTCCCCGTTCACCCCGTGATGTCTGCAGCTTTATAAGACTTTGGTCTTATTTTCGCCGGTTCATCCCACACTTTACTGCCTTTGCTCGTCCTCTCACCAATCTGCTGAAGAAAGGCGTTCCTTTTTCTTGGGGACCAGAGCAGGCTGACGCATTTTCCACCCCCATCGCTGTTCTCACCAATCCTCCTGAGCTGACCCCTTTCAACCCGTCTGCCCCGACGGAATTTCACACCGAAGTCAGTGGCCACGGGATTGGTGCCGTTCTTGCACAGCGACATCGCAACCAACACTGCGGGATTGCCTACGCCAGTCGACTCCTGTCATCAGCGGAACAGAACTATTATATTACTTAACGGCAGTGCCTGGCTCCCGTTTGGGCCATTGGAAAATTCCGACCCTGCTTGTTTGGCCGACCCTTCATTGTTACCGATCATTATGCCTGATGTTGGCTGTCTTTTTTACGACCGCTGTTCATTGCGCTTGCAGGAGCACACCTTTTCCGTTGTATAAAAATCTGGTCGGCTCCACCAGGATGCAGACTGTCTGTCCCGTTATCCTGTCGATCCCCCTTCTCCTACTGACCACGAGTCGGACCCCTGTGTCCTCTCTATATCCGACTTTTCCCGCATAGCCGATGAACAGCACTTGGACCCAACCCTCAGTTCTCTTATCGACCGTCTCCGCACTGACAGCCATGACTCTTCCTTCGCCCTGTTCTTGATTCATCGGAACACGGTGTACCGCCGCAACATGCGAACGTATGGTTGCTGAGCACTTGCTAGTCGTTCCCCAAAACGTACGCTCTGCCGTTCTCGAACAATTGCATAACGCCCCTACCGCTGGTTATCTTGGCCTCTCATGCACATAGGACCGCGTGCGCCGACGTTTCTTCAGGCCTGGACTACCGCTCCGTCCAACGCTATGTAGACGCTTGCGATCTCGATCAACGCCGGGAGAAACCCCCTGTATCTCGACTAAGTCGTTTTCTCGTGTTGGCCTTGGCCTCCTAGGGCCCTACCCCTACTCCATGTTAGGAAATAAATGGATCGCTGCTGCCACCGATTATGTCGCGCGGTACGTTATAGTCGCGCCGTTTCAACTAGCTGCGCCACAGACGTTGCTGACTTCCTTTTGTACGACGTCATACTTCATCATGGGGCTCCCCGTCAACTGCTTAACGACCGTGGCCGCTGTTTAATTTCTCGAGTTGAGGAAATAATTCGTTTTTGCTCTGTTCGGCACAAGTTCATCACTGCGTATCACCTTTAGACAAACGGCCTCACAGAGCGTCTTAACCACACACTCACCGACATGCTCGCCATGTGTGTATCCGACAGTCATCGCGACTGGGACATTAGTCTGCCATTTGTCACCTTTGCATATATCTATTCGTGTCATGACACTGCTGGGTACTCTCCACTCTATCTCCTCTTCGGAAGAAACCTCTTACTGCCCTTCGACGCTTTTCTTCCCGCCGATGACCCCGTCAAAACCTATGCTCGCGATACCATCGTCCGAGTCGGTGCAGCTCGCCAGATTGCTCGTCACAATCTTACATCTCTCAAGGAGCCCGAAATTCCGCTACGACGCTCACCACCGCAATTTTCACTATCCTTCCGGATCTCTGGTGTTGCTCTGCCGTCGTGTGGGGTTGTGTGAAAAACTTCTGCCCCACTACACAGGGCCTTACCGTGCACTGCGCCCAGTGACCCACGTGACCTATGAGATTGCACCGCTTCGCCCAAAGTCACCGACTTCTACAGCCACTTCCCAAATCGTTCTAGTCGCCCGCCTCAAGCCATATTACTCCCCCTCCACACCGCACGCCTAATACGCACCGGGACCTTTCCTTTTGCCGAGGGGGATAGTGTTACCGGGAAACGCGTCACCAAAGTGATGTGCTCATAGACAAAGATGACGACCGTGGAACGCGGACACGACGAAGCGTTCAGAAAGACGACGCTGACAGAGTGGATGCTGCACTGCTATTGAAGTCATCGCGTCAAGTTCAGCCCATCGCAGCGCCAGTTACATTAAGTACATCATGGTAACAATACAACAATCATAGTAGAATAATCATCTGAAAATTAGCCATCGTGAGTCTTGGCCAGACAGACTTGTCATGGCCACGCACCACGGGATATGCTTGGTCCATATATCTCACCTTAACCTATACACCTAATGCCTATGCACGACGCCAAGACTTGCGCTCATGCCAATTTCGTCATGACATTACATACCTGTTTCGTCATGACATTACATAATCACCTACCATGTAGTTTGTCATGGTTCACCACCCCAAAGTGACTCAGGCAGCCAAGAACGGAGTTATGGAGGTTTAGAGAAATTCGGACCACCTGATTCTTCAGCGCCTACTGATATCGCACAGTTTCCGGCAGCTTTGCTTTCCGCCTCCGTCTGAAAGCGTCCGCTGCGATGAGGATCTCAACTCACATGCATCATGGTCATGCGTGATCATGCATCTTAATACCCCATGGCGGAAGTCACAAAGACCCAGCACGACATGTACCGCTCGAGAGTGGTAGCCACATGCCAAGATCGATGCCCAAAGAACGCCTCAACGGGCTCCTTAAGAGTTCGTATGACAGCTTCCCAATATCTAAAAACTGCTCAATGCTTGGCGCGTAGAAACGTGTACCCCCGCGGACAAAAGTGGTATATTCCACGCGCTGCGAGAAAACTGCCCGCCAAATTTTTCCGACAAAGAAGCAGTTATTTCTGAGATACGCATAACGGTACCCTTCTTGATATACTTTACATCTAGACCAAGCAGTTTTGTGTGGAACATTTTTTTATACTGAAAAAATGCAATCGTTGCGATTAGCGTGGAGTATACCACATTTTTTCGCGACATCTTTGCGTATGGATTCGGTGACAGGACAAAAAAGTCACACACAAAACTTGCTTTTGCCAGACCTGTAATAACCTGTACAAACAGCTGAACTGGGGAAAAAAATTGGTGCACCTCCCCTCTTGCTCGGGTTTCTATTCTGGACCGCGCGGTTAGGACGTTGCGCACGTCAGCTCTTGTCACTCATTGCTACTGCAGCGTCCGCAGTGCCGTTCGGCCAGGTGACCTTGGCCGCTCCGCTCGGAAAGCTTCAAAATGACGCCGTCTGCCGGGGCAGACAATCACCGGGAGCCGTTTGGTTGCTCGGCAGCATAGAAGGGCCGCGGCAGTACGGTCACTTTCGATCGATCACCCTCCCGCCACTACGTGGCTGCTACCGAGCTCTCTTCATCTGTCTTGGCAGTTACGTGCAGCGCACGAAACCACGCGACGCGTTGTCGTATTGGTCCGCATAAGAGAAATATATGTTTCAGTTATGTTGAACCAAAACCAACTAGCCCAATTTCATGAATTGCTGAATTTTACAGGGGATCCGAGTGAGCTTTATGGGCCAGTAATTTTTTTCTAACAGCTGTCTTAGTCTCTTTGCACTTCGTATGATTTGCATTATTCACACTGCATCTCAAACAAGAATATCTGGCTGCAAAAAAGCTACAGTGAAATTTCACATCGCATCTAGAAATTTACTTGCATTTTACATTTCTGCCTTTCGTTATATCATTGTTGAATGAAGTCAGTTCCGGCCCTAATTATGAGGTTGAAGAAGCATTTCTTGATATTAATCGTCCATTGAAATCTTGAGCAGCAAAATAAAAACAACAAAAGTGCTGGCGTTCCCTTATGCGCAAGCATTCTGATGCCGGAGATATTGTTGGCGTCTCAAAAGGCGCGTCCTCTTTTCACAAAGCGATTACTGAGTGCTCGAATGCTGGTCAGGAAGATAATTTTATTACAGTATGCAGGCGCATCATGGGCTGGTTACTCCGTTTTCAAAAATGGCGATGACTTCAGGATCAACAAGAAACAGCAAGGAGGCTTCTTTGTGCTTTCGATCCGTGATCCTCTCTGCTAGGTCACTTGCGAATTCCATTGGCCATAATACGAGAATCGCACATTTTGCTTCCCTCCTAGTTTATGTGCTGCAGAATCTCTATGTCGGTATTAACGCTCCACTGCTTGGCGATAAACTAATTCGTGCATCATAGTGAAGAAGATATGGGCGAAACCAAGTAAACGTTGTGACAATTAGCCATTTGTTCCTGAAGATATTTTGAAGAATAAATAAAGCTGATATATGGCTTCCTATATCAGTAGCAGAAGTTAAATGTTGATGAAACTACAACATCAGGTTTAAAAACTGCTTCCTGGGCTCGTTGATACCGAGAGAGGGGAGTGGTGTCGTCTTAAATGCGCAATAATTGTACATTCAAGCTGAGCTATTATGGACCTCAATTTGGAAAACACGTCTCCCATAGGTGCATTGCACAAAGCGAAAACTCGTGCAGAAAGATAATAGTTGGATTTTGATAAAAAGCGTGAAGTGAAGATTAACATTCTGGCACAGCGGTGTGCAGTGAAGCTGATACGCAATAACTGGGCACAATAACTTGACGCCATCCAAAGAACCCCAGGTGGCCGAAATGTCTGGAGTCCTCCACTACGGCGTCTCTCATAGCCTGGGTCGCTTTGGGACGTTAATCCCCAGACCAAACCAAAACCAAAAGACGTAATGAAATTATTCCGAAGCCCTTGACTACAGCACCGCTTTCCCTCCTTCCTTTTTCTTTCCTGCCTTCCCGCACTGCACCGGTTCATGTCTACAAAAAAGGTGTAACAAATACTGCTGCTTTTCTTTCTTACAAACCAATTTACTTTATGCATTAGCACCAGCTTCATATTCTTGGAAAGGAGCTGTGTAATTAGCGCACTGCCTTCAGAGTAGGACAATTTTGTGCCGTTGGGTTTAAAAGGGAACTCAGTGGCTTTATTTTCAAGTACATATCTACTGCAAGTCAAAGAGCTCTCTTGATTTACATTGATGTTTGTCTTATTGGTATGTTGCGCAATTGTGAATACATTTATGTATATGCCATCTTTGCCAAATGTAGCCAATTTGCGTGTTTCGTATCTCAGTATAGTAGTGAAGAATTTATACTATTTCTAAAGCTTTAAACCTGTGCAAAATAAAGGCGAGATTTTGCCGTCACTTCTTATGAAATTGTGACCCTGTGGCAATCCTTATTCAAGCGAGAACCAAAACATGCTGCCTGGTTACTTTTGGCGAAGAGGGTACATCATGCCAGCAGAGGCGGGTGCTTTTCGATGAAGGCGAAAAGCAAGGTGAGCGTGTGCTGTGCGATTTCAGTGCCAGGTGGTCGAAATATTCGGTGCCCTCCACTACCGCATCTCTCATAGCCTGTGCCGTTTTGGAACGCTAAACCCCACGAAGCAAACCGTATACATCGTGCTGCTTTTTCATGCTTCTTGTTTTCTTGTTTTCTGTTTCAACATAGAAGATGGAGGTGCGTGCTTATGAGACAGGTGACTCGAATAAACTCTAAGTACGCTATCAGTACTGCGCTGGATCCTTCGTTAAATCTTCTTTTGACAAGCTGTGTAATTTGATATTATTAGTGTTTTAGCTTGGTACATCTACTTGAATAATCGTTAAGAACACGGCTTGACATTCTTCCCTGTCATTCAGCCACGCCACGGTAGTACGGTGAAAAGTTGTTGTTCCGACTGAAGAAAGAAAGAAAAGAAAATGCACGGGCCTGCTACTGGCTCTGTAGCTGAGCCACCTCCACTACCTGGTGCGGACAGAGGAGAAAATGGAGAAGAAAGAATAAGAAAAGAGGGAGAAAGACGCGCGTCGCAAAAGCCGTCGTCCACCACCGAAATGGTAGCGGGTGCAATGACTGCCAACAACAGATAAAAATATGGTGTAAGGCTAGCCCCCGCCGCAAGCGGCAGTGACCTACCAGTCCTAGCTCCGTATGGTGAACTGTTCACAATAAAAGCCGCGCTAGAACGAGGACCAGCGGAAGAAGCAAAACAGGCTCACGTCATAACTATTTTCTTGAGTTCGTCCTCATTTTTTTCTCTACATTTGCTGCGAGTCACTCCACCGGGTTCAGAGTGCCAGGAACACTGTGTGTGGGAAAAACCTTTTACTTTAAGGGACAAGTCGCAGACGCCTGCGACTGCGCCTTTTATCAGCGCCTGGCAGGAAAGTGAGCGTGACTATGATTTTTTTATTGAAAGCTTCGAAAAAGTACCTCTCAGGGCTAACCGAATGCTTTCTGATCAATTCAGAATGAAACAAGTACCTTATAAGTATTTTAGTTTCTTTGAAAACGATAACCATCCGTAGAAATTAATAATCGTCTATAACATCAGCTGAGGCTTCAGCAACCCACCGCAATTGTGAAAATAAAAAAAAATAACCAGGTGTTGCTTGTCTCCTTATCAGACGTTTGACACCAAAATTGACAAGTTTTACAAGATATATATACAGAATACAAGGTATATGACAGTGAGCTGGGTTGGGGGGGGGGGGGGACGTAACTGTCACTGTGTTCTTTAAAATTCACAGCCCGATTCATTTATATAACAGGCCTGCTATCGTCGAGTATGTCGAAATTCACCCTTCACAGCAGAGTTCTACACCCATTTTTCAAGTTTCCTGACATTCCCCATTGAATCAAATGTCAGAGCCCTAACACTCACTGCACTCAACATGGCGCGTGCTTTTTGCCACGTAGCGTGCGGCCATACGTGTACACGCCAAAAGAAAACAACGACCGGCCGAAAATGGGAGGCAGGCAAAATGGAGAGCCCGTGCTGGTGACAAAGGCGCCGAGGGAAGCCCCTGGCCTTGAGACACTCCGAGCTGCTGGCCCGCACTGAAGCGGCTTCCTCGCGTGACTCTACGCGAAGAGAGCCCCCCAGGACGGGAAAAAAATTCTTCTAGTCACCAAAGAGGTGTGTCAGTGGAAAATGAAATGAAATACCTGAGCTACTGTGAAGTCGCAGATAACTTTTTTTTAAGATCATTCGAGGTACCAGGAAGACATCCTTTTATTAGTAGCAGCAGGAGGGATAAGTAGATAGCAGCGCTTCTAGGATTTCTGTGGCATTGAAAAATGCGTCATCAGGTGCTCGATACACTAATGCTGATCATATGCCTTTATATCGCAGCACATGAAGCACGCACCACACTGAAACCTCTTGGCGAGACGATAGGCGTTTTATATACATGGAGCGGTCATATTTTGCTGTGTTTCGTCCCGTGAGTTAGTTGTGCGAAGTGTCAACGTCGCGCAGTTTATTTTCACTCTTGGATGCGAATACGGCGTCTGTGCTTTGTTGGGAAGATTTGTTTATAGTCACAATGAGTGATACATCTCATGTTATTAGCTATAGCAGCCATGAAAGAGCACTGAACAAGTGTAGAGGGGAGAAGTCTCAGTTCGCAGGTCGAGCCAGGAAGAAGATGGCTTGCCCGGTATGAAAGAGGGGAAGCCTCAGTTCGGAGGTCGAGCCAGAAAAGAAGGAGGCTTACACGGTATGAAAGAGCACGCGTTCTACCTAGCTATAGCAGAGCCGTATTTTATTTATTCAAAATTTAGTGACGCCTTGATCATGTTTTGTGAATGAATTAATGAATTAATTGAGAATTTATGTCTTTTGACAATACCGAAGGTTACTTCGTCATTCTATGATCACTTAGTTGCGAATCAAATGCATCTAACCCTTTGCAACCGTTTTGCGATTTGGAGTCAACTTGAGGCTGCTCCTAATTATTTCACCACTGCAATCCCGATACGAGAAATCCGGGATTTTGAGAAAATAAAACGACGTAGGGGACACGACAAAGAAAAAAAAAGTAGAAAGGATGACCGTGGAATAGCAACATATATATCGCAGTGACGTCTCCCTCCTTCAAAAGCATAAAACCCAGTCGAAAAAAACTACAGAACCATGTCAAAAATACGACAGAATATTCTGTAGTTCTGTCCTAAAAGTCAGATTTTCCTGTAGTTCTGTAGTACTTTTCTGGAGTTCTGTAGTTTTTCTGTAGTAGCTTTCTGTTGTCTGTAGTTCTGTCGCACTTTTCTGTTGTAAGTACAGGAAGCTCGGATGTTGGTATAGAAAGTTTTATTGTCACAACACATTTTCTGTCAAAAACCGCACAGAAATTCTGCCGTAACAACATAATTTTTTCTGTAGATTTTTCGACTGGGAACGCATGCGCAAAGAACGCTCAGCTAATTTTTACACGCTAAATGTGTTTTGTAGTAACACATCAATTCGCCTGTGCAAGAAAGAACTGCATGTATTGATAAGATGTGATCTGCGGAAGTAGTGGAATGGGTGTTTTTTGCGAATACGTTAAAGGAAGGAGGCGACGCTCATATATAATGCAGTTTCTACTCTACGCTCATCCTGTCTAATTCTTTTGAAGCCAAAGCTTCACTATGCCAGGTTTCCAAGCCGCCAGCATGAATGCAGATTTGACCTTGAAAAAATTTGAAGGCCAAAAAACAATTTCTTATCCGCGCCGCAAGGGAAGGGAGGAAACTAGGAGTGAAACGAAAGCAATAAAAGGGGTTCCGTAGTAATGGAGGGCTTCGGAGCAATTTCGACCCTCTGGGAATATTTAACGGGCACTGACATCGCACAGCAGACGGACGCATCTTCGTTCACCTCCACCGAAGGAAGGAAAGGAAGGAAAACTTTATTTAGCCCTATGTTATTTTTCGACGGTTTTTGGGGCGTCTTCAGAGGTATCTACTTCGCACACTGTCATGTTGCGAAGGCAGCTCTTATCCGGGAAGCCCTCCAGTTTAAACGGGAAATAAACTTATTATTGTATTGGGGTTTATCCCCAAGAGTCTACTGCAGCGACCTCGTTCACGTCTAACCAATGGTCGATTGCTCTCAGTCTAGGGTTCCGCTGGCAACTGCAACCCGTTGACCTCCCTGTACCAGACCTTGCTGGTCTTTGCAGCGGTCGCTGAACAGCAGTCTCCCGTTGCTCCGCACTCAACTTTCGTATTTTGATGACCACATCTATGTTTTGACAGACCCATGCGATGTGATATAGTGTGAAATTTTCGTCGCACCATGGACGCCCCATCTATCTGAGCCTCGTTAATATGGACATTTTGGCTTCCTACCAAAACTGTCCATATAACGAGTCATCCATAATAATGAGTCATGAATAAAAATAAAAAGAATTTTATTCAGAAAACAGAGTTTTAATTATGACCGCTTTTGTACATAACGTTGTGCACTGGACGGAAAATTTGACAAAACACCGGCAATTTTGAGTGCATTATCCTTGTCATTGTTGTCTTCGAAAAATTTTAGTGCAGTCAGAAGCGACTCGGGTATTATGACACGCGTGATGGTGGGCTTTGTGTTGGTCGAACTTTCGAGCATGAACTCCTCACTCGCCGATCAATCAGCGTCGGATTTTCTACTCACAGCCACTTCCAAAATGGCCTCGTCACTGAGCAAAGTAGCCGCTAAGTAGCTGCTTGAGGATCTACTGAGGCGAGGAAACAGTAGAGCTGTCGATACTAGTCCCTCACTGCTTGGATTGACTGAGATGACCTTTGCCGCTTGTATTCACAGATTTTTTACTTCGCGCCTACGTTCAGCTCTGTCTTTTTTTTTTTTTTGCGTTTAACTCCCGCCATGCCAAAAACCAGATTCAAGTTGAGGGTTACAGTCTCCTGATGCTTTGCACTTTTTGCCTAGTTAACCTTTCTGCCTTTCCGTTCTTCTAATTCTCTCTTTTTTGCCTTGTACTGTTTCCGGAAGGAAGCGAGGGAGTCAAGTTGGCATGCAGAGGGCTATCGAACATCCCATCTTCTTGGCGCCACTGAAGTACAGATTAGAACGACGGCTAGCCGACTACGAAGAGCTCAGACCTTGTCAAGGCCGCATCGTTCACTCAAAGCGAAGCAGACATGCGGACCCAGGGGCGCAAAATGTGGCAGCTCGGCAGCGCAACAGGGACGAAAACCAGGAACATGAGAGGGAAGCGCGTCCAGGACGGGACTCCCGGCATCGATTGCGTGCTCGTACGTCGCCTTTCTTTTGTCGCTCTACTTTCTGAGTGTGTCTTAACTCTCACCGAAAAGCGTTAACGGCCTCATGGAAAACACATTGTGCTTTGGGAAACAAAACCTCAGTTCCCGCCGCCACTGTAGGTACTTGTCTTTCTTCCTGTCATTCCTTTCTTACGCTTTTACCGGCCTTCTGTTCACGTTCAGCAGAATTTATTGCAACCACATGTTGCTGTTTTCCCGACCGCTGCACCCCGAAATCTCTTGGCTCCCCCTTTCGATGTCTTTCTTACACTGACCCTCGGTTTGCGGTGTACGTTCCTCTCCGCTCTTGCGCTCCCCCCCCCCCTCCCCCCAAAATGGCGACACGCTCGCTTTGATTCTTTCCAACCCCACAGGACTCGTTGCGACATCCGGTCGTATCGGCTTTAGCGTAGGTTCGCGGGCGGCGCGCCCTTATTAACTTGCGTTCGAACTCTGCTTTTTTTTTTTCAAGCGCTGTCCATATTAACGAGACAAAAATACATTGAAAAAGTTTCGTCCCCAGAAAAACTGTCCATAATTCGGGTCGTTCATATTAACAAGGGTCATATTAACGGGGCACAACTAATCTGTAGGTTTGGGTAGGGACCTGCCTGTAATTCTGTCCAAATGACAGCTTCCTCTCTGTTGAGAAAACTGTGCGCTGGTGGATATCGCATTCTTCTTCCTCTATAGTTTTCGAGTATGGCCGAGTATACCTGGATGCTGGCGAAACTTCCGTAATCTTGTCGGATGCTCGGAAAGTACTGTATGCTTGCGCTATCCTGTCGCCCTCTTATTTCCCTGCCACTCCCATGTGTCCCAGTATCCACAAAAATGTTCGTGTGGTCTTGTTCGTGGTTTTTAATTTTTTCGATAGCTTCGATGAGTATACTTAGCGCGTGACGACCTATCTTGCCAATCATGTAATTTTGACAGGCTGTTTGAGCGTCCGTGGGTATCGTTAGCGACCGCCCGGCTCTATAGCCCTCCGCCACCGCTAGAGCAACGGCTACTTCCCTGGCCTCTGTTACAGCGCAATGTCGCATAGACGCGCTAGTCACTTCGCGTAGGAACGAGTCGACCACCGTGGCCACTGCAATTTTGTTGTGTCCTCCTCTCGAGGACGCGTCTGCATACACAGTCTTGTCTTGAGGAGCGTATATTTTATGAATGAATTCGGCCCTCGCTTCTCTTCTGGCCCTCGCTTCTCTTCTGCCTCCGTGGAGGTTGGGATCCAAGTTCCTCGGGATTGGAGCTACCTTGAGGGACTTGCAAAGATCGTCGGGAATCATTTCCGTCTTTGCCATTTCTCGCATCTGCTCGCGATATCCGAGTCTCTGCAAGAGCGCTCTTCCAGCCGTTGTATGCAGCAGCCTGAATTTTTGTGACTCAAGCACTGCCTCCAGTAGCTCCTAGAAAGTAATTTGCAATCCAAGGGCCATGAGGTTTTCTATAGGCGTGTAGCGCGGTGGTCGGAGCACAAACTACACCAATAAGAATATTCAGCATGTGGGTTCAATACACCAACGCAGTACTGAAACTCAAACGGGCTGGTTATTATTTTGTAAATTTGTTTCCAATAAATCATGATTATTATTATTATTATTATTATTATTATTATTATTATTATTATTAT
>JAJIZL010048147.1:0-10466 GCA_023969395.1 Amblyomma maculatum
TTCACACACACACACACACACACACACACACACACACACACACACACACACGCACACAAAAGAGCAAGTGCGCAAGCAAACAAACAAACACACAAACAAATAAACGTGCAGCTGGCGTAACTTTAATTCGCTGTCGGCGTTTTTCGCCTCCCACCGATGTGCTCAGTAAGGATAGATCATTGACAACTGTCTGTTCTCGCCGGAGGCACAAGATGATCGCAGTTTTTAACGAGTTGTCGATAAAGAGGACGCTACGACGAAAATTCGTCGTCGGCGTCGACGTCGCTGTCGGTGACGGTGTCGGCGCCGGTATCCGCATCGGCGTCGGCATCGTCGTTTTGAGTACAAAAACACGAGCGTAGCGCTGGCACTGGTAGCTGGCAGCTTCCATGGCTTAGCACTGAATTTTCGATGGTTTGTGTGACTTAACGAGATCATATGATATCAGAAAGTTGGGAGGAGCTGCCAACTGTGTTTGCTCATTTGAGATAGGAAGGTGTATTAAGAATCAACATTCCATGCAGTGCTCTTTGATCCTGAATCAGGCACGCTACTCCTATAGGCTACGCAGGCATGCTTATACGATTCGGATAAAACAGGGTTTTACACGTTGGATTGTATAGTCTATGCGACTTGTGCCATATCCTTAAAGATAGAGCTTACATGTCCTTTACTTTTATTTTTATTTTTTTGCACAAGCTGTTACTGATGCCCTTAACTAGCAATAGCTCGTTTCTTTTTCTATCAGAAGAAAAAGTGGGAAGGAGGAATTGGCAGCCGGGGAGGCCTATTGTATAATAACAATTAAGCCACTTTGTTTCGTGTGTATGTTACAAGGTCCATTTCCTTTTTACAAGCCTAAAAAAAGTGTGGCACTTTATAACCGCAATAAAACGCACACATCACAATTTTTATGTGGCTAGCTATAAATATGTTGCTGCTAGGTGAACAGAATATGTCGCAGCGTTGAATTTACTTGGAGAGCGCAAACAGCTTGACAGAGCAACATAGATGCGTCTCCTGTACTTTATAGGGGCGCCTCGCTTGAACGCGGTTTGTCACGTTAAATACATCGTAGGGCGGCCCGATTTCCATTCTCAGGCCCATTTGGTAATTTAATGGCTTCGTAGCAAACTAACTGCCATGCCCCCTCCCCCCCCTCCCCCCTTTTTTTGTTTTTGCTTCGTCCAGTAGCATCTCTCCATATCAGGCGCCCCTGCACGAAGTGGCCACCTATGCTGCAGTCGTGCCAACCTTGTTAGCTCTGAGAAACACGATACCTTACTCAACACGAGCCTAGGCGACATGATGGACAGCGGTGAGATACTGCAGACGATGCTGAAACGGCTGCTGCGCAAGCATACGCTGCCACCTACAGGTAGTCGGTACTTCGAGTAACCCTCGTCTCGCTATGTGGCCCCCATGGTTGCTAGGGGAACACCATCACCGAGTGGTGCTCCGTCATTCACAGTTGCCCAGTCAATCCATCAGTGCGCCAGGACTTGGGCCAATTAGGCTTCCTGCGTGACATGCGCTAGACACTCGACCGGCCGCCGCCACCGCCCTTTCCTGCGTTAACTAGTCGCCCTCCACTTCCCCTCGTTCCCAACAGCATGCACTAAGTTCCGAGCACCGCTTACACGGAGAAGGCGGCGTAAGGCCGTGCAGACAGCTTTGGGTCACGCTTGACCGGACAAGGATTTCGCCATCTTTAAGAAGTGAACATGAGAGGATTTAAAACTTTTCGGACCATGGTGCTTTCACTGAGCATTTTGTTATTACACTGTAATGCGAAAATGTACAGTCGTGAACAAAAGTGGTATACAACACTTGACGGATGGCGGAGCTAAGAAAATCTTAATTACAATGCCATCTAGCAAAAGCTATCCAGGATCGCGACAGTCGTGGCGTTTTCCCAATTTATCTACATGTATGCTTCGCTGTCGCTGTCCCTTCCACTGTCGTTAGATAGCGTTTCGATGCAGTTTTCCAGAGCTCCCCCACTTGCTAAGAGTTGCATACCAGATCAAAATGTAAACTGCGCGAAAAAACGGGACAAAAGGCGAAGGAACATAAACAAGACAACACGGGCGCAGACTTCCAACTGTTTATTGGTGAACGAAAGCACATGGTATATACATGAGGGAACTCAGGTGCGTAACCACTGCTATCTTTAACACGAGGCGTGATAAACATAAGAAGGTAACATTTTATCGTAAACTTCTTTCACACTATGAGAAAACATATTGCAGATTGCAAGATAAAAGGTCTAATACTCAGACGCCATGTTCCAAAAAGGCAAACCACAATCAGACAGAGTTTAAACCAGAAGAAACAAAGAAGTTAAACAAATTCCCCTCACATGCGGCAGATTTTACATTGGGCTGACAGGTAGATGTTTCAACGAACGGGCACGAGAACATAATTTGGCAATAAGGAACAATGCTGGAGGGCATCTTGAACTCCATTGTGGGACTTTTGAAGGTAAGGGGAGGGGAAAGAACAAAGCACCCTGCACACCAATTTGGCGCGAAACCACGTTTTTGTTTAAGTCAAGAGAAAAGACAGAAAGGGAGGTTGTTGAAGCTTTTCATATCTTAAAAACAGGCGACAGATGTGTGAGCACACCACCTATTTTGCTTTCATCGAGTGAAATTGCGTTTTTGGAAGGCCACCTGTAAATTTTCTGGTGCCTTTTCAGGTATTAATCTTGTCATAAACGGTTTTAAGTTTTCCAAAATGCAATTCGTTGCAGAGCTTTATTGTTCATCTTTACAGCTGTGTTTTGTTTTCCATCCTGTCATTGTTGCACATGATTCTTTTACTTGGTTCTTTTACCTGGTTTTAATGGTTTTAGGTTCACCTTTACAACGGTTCCTTGTTAATTTTTCTTTTCACATGATTCTTTTAGCTGATTTTAATGGTTCACCTTTACAACTGTTTCTTGCTTTTCCACACAGTCATTTTTTCACATGATTCTTTTAGCTGGTTTTAATCTTCACCTTCATAATTGTACCCTCTTTTCCGTTTACTCCTGTTGTCTTTTCGCAAAGGCCTTTTCCTCCTTTAATGTTCACCGTTTCTTTTCATCTCTGTCAATTTTTTCACGCCACCGTTGTTTTTCCATACACCTACACATTGTTTCGTAGCCTTTCCAAAACGTTTTTGTTTCTTCTGGTTTAAACTCTGTCTGATTGTGGTTTGCCTTTTTGGAACATGGCGTCTGAGTGTTAGACCTTTTATCTTGCAATCTGCAATATGTTTTCTCATAGTGTGAAAGAAGTTTACGATAAAATGTTACCGTCTTATGTTTATCACGCCTCGTGTTAAAGATAGCAGTGGTTACGCGCCTGAGTTCCCTCACGTATATAGCATGTGCTTCCGTTCACCAATAAACAGTTGGATGTCTGCGCCCGTGTTGTCTTGTTTGTGTTCCTTCGCCTTTTGTCCCGTTTTTTCGCGCAGTTTACATTTTGATCTGCAATGAACCAACTCGCCCGCAAAAATATTTTAATGTTGTATACCACTTTTGCTCACGACTGTACGTCTGAGGAGACAGCAGCACGAGTCTCTGGCATGCATGCCGGGTTGGCTTATTAATGAAAGAAGCTCTAGTACACAATACGCGGTGAAGAGACGGTGGTTAATCATACACAATCCGAAATTTTAGCCAGGCGTAGCCTTTCTTAAGCTTTGCCTTTCGAGTCACTGCTGCACGACGATGTGCCGCCTTTGCGGGAAGGCTTTCAGTAACATGATTTGTTGATTGGAATTAAATTTGCTGCAAAGGTATCGAATGTATACTATTCATACAAACTACTCGAAATTATTACATGCTTAGGTCAAAGTGTACACGCCCTAAAGTGTTTCAGTAGACTCTAATTCAACATTGCCCCACCTAGACGCTTCACAGCTTTTCATTTTCAATGGCGCTGTAAAATTTCTAAAAGTTTTACAGATAATTCGAGATAGAACTTCTGCGGTAGTCGTGCATCTAATAGAAGAGCAATGGTGGGATTTCAGCGTACTTTGAAACGGTGGATCTGTTGCCTAAAAACAATAAACATCGGCAAAACACCAAATGGGTCCGAAGTGGAAACTTGTAGAGTGCATCTTGTAGAGTGTCACCCCACGAGACCGACTGCGATAGAATTAAGGGGCCAGGATTAATTTACTCTGCGCTCGGAGGCCAGGTGAAAGGGTTGCCACTTCCCTGTCGGTTCGCGTCGCCGCATCCGGTGCCGGGGTGTAGACTGCGCAGACGCTGATGGGCGTGGGGCGGACGCGTTGCGGCAACGTGGAGGTTCGCTTCTTAGGCTTCGATGGTTGGACTCCGGGATGGTTAATAAGAACCAAACGCTGAGCCAGATAGACTCGAAGCACAGGCGAGCACACTCCTATAAACGAGCATATACGCTCATTTACTTCGTCTTTTCTCCCGCACTTCTTCCTTCCCTTTCTCTCGCGCCACAACGCTGTTCACTTCATGACGCTACACCCCTTTCCGAGACAGTTACAATGGAATTGTTCTAGAGCACTGGGGGGGGGGGGGGGGGTGTCCTGTGGGGAGAGTCAATGTCCACATATAGAGTAACACAACGTAAAGACAACACTAAAGCATTGGCACAAAAATACAATGGTTGAAGAATAAACACATAAGCTAACTAGACCCGGGCGTGATGATGTCTCATAATTATAGTCTCAATGTTTGTCATATAGAGAGTATGTGTGCAGTATGTCTATGGAAATATGCTAGTTCCGTTCACAGACACATGAGCACAAACATTGAAACGTTGTTGTTACCCATGAGCTGTGCAACCGCAAAATCCACCGTGTACACACAATAAACGATGCAGAGAAAGCAGTGCGCAGTGTGTATAAAGTCCTGAACAAAGGCAATAGCTACAACAAATCCAGACAGCTTATATTTCCCTCTAGTAGAGCTACGTTAAACGCATCTCGTAACCACAAAAATCTTGCTCAATGTGATGGCAGTAAGGACACTTGCATGAACATTGCCGTGCTCAGGCCATAAGAAAAGCCTGTCTGAAAACATGCAAATACCAAAAGGTGATCACAAAGTTGGAAGCCTTAGCTTGACAGGAGCTAGGTGACCTAATCTCTGTAGGTGACCTAATTAGTTCTATCTTATTCAGCACTTCGTGATGACAGGTCACTCTGAAAGTAGCACAGCGTTTCTCTCTTTTTCGGCAGTGAGTGTGATGCCATTGCATCAGGATGCATGGTTCACTTTGCGTCGTATACTTAAACCAAATGTGCTTCCGCAGACGCAGCTTGCACGTCAGGGTTTTTCGCTGCCTACTACACATCCTATCACAGCTTGCTTCTGGTAATAGATGTCATTTGAAGTCACCAATGCACTTCACAAAATAACTGAACATTGGCTTGACTGCCGTGGGAACAAAGAGCCTTGGCCTCCTCTAGTTCACCTGTTAGCCTAGAGAGAGAGAGAGAGAGAGAGAGAGAGAAAACTTTATTACAAAAAGAAAAAGAAAAGAGAAAGGAAAAAGAAAAAAAGGGGGGAGGGGGGTGGCAGTGAGTGGAGTCTTCATTTTAAGACCTGCACGTCAGGACGTATTTCTCTCCTCATTTGCCTGACTTGCCGACATTTCCAGCGGTGGTCTTCACTTGGTATGCAGGTTGCTGTCGGTGAATCTAACTTGAAATAGTCACCTCGGCGCTCCGGAATATGCCCAACTTTGCGTAACATTCGTTTTGTGGGCTTCTGACGCTCACCATTCTGTATCTGCAGGAAAGCATATCTAGGCCAACCGCAGGCACGATCATTAAGATGTCGTTATTCTCTCTTCCGTTGTCAGACAAGGTGACGAGCCCTGTGCTCTCCAAGGTTCCATCTTCAACAATATTTTCATAGGTGCCCTGTCGTTCCCTGTGATACTCTATGAAGGTGTTTACGTTTTCAGAATTTCTGTGACAGCCAGCAAGACACTTTCCCGTGCAAATATATGTCTTGCTGGAGCTCTCAGTCAGGTTATGAACTGATGTAAACTGATGAGGACCAGGTTCAAATGTATCTGTATTAAAATAGGGCTCATGTAGTCCTAATGGCTTCATAGGATCATTGACAGCTTTCTTCTTCAGACTACCTGTGATCTATCCCTACTCTTCGCATATTTTAGGCCTTAGTGCAATTTCAGCTCTTAGGCTTTTAGCACTTAAATCATCCTGCAAAAGACGGAAATCGCGCTTTAACAGCAGCCAGTGCAGTCCAGTTAATAATGGCTTGTACTTTTAAGAACTGAAATTATAATTCATAATTTCCTTCATTTTTCCTGCTGTCAGCCACAGTCATTTGATTTTCCTGGGTTAAAGTTACAGTGGCTGAATACAACAACGATTTCGTTAACCTTCATGTGCAAGCCCGAACGAAGTCAAATGAAGCAGTATTTCGCACTCTAGAACTAAACAGATATTTACTTCTGCATATGCACCTAGAAGAAACCTCTCTTTAGAAACAAAAACAAAAAAAAAAGACATATATCTTTCACACACGTGTTGATGTAACTGTGGATTGAGTACTAAAGAAATGCTCCAATGCTTCCCACAACCTTGAGTCAGGTTTCATAAATTAAGCCATTCTTGTGTGCTTGAATCTTGAATGAAGCTACGGCAGAATGAATAAGTTGCATACAAGATTTTCAAAGCGCAGTTTTTCAACCCTTAGGCAATCGCCAAAACGTTACGGCGATGGATGTATTGGTGCCAGCAAAAGATTTCGGAGCGTGGAAAATACGAACAACAGGAATTTCTTCGCCTCCTAGACACGCAGCCAAGGATACAGGTGCGGATTATGAAGGTCGAGCAAGGAAGTTTGGAACGCACCACCCAGGTCGTGGCTGCATGTCTAGTTTTTTCCAGAAAATAACTTTGATTTTTCATTTTTGGGTTCCTAATTCTTTGTCGGCCCTGGCTATGACGTTCTACGAATCCCAGTGGGTCGCAACAGGACTCAGGGGACAAGTTACAGTCCAGCAGATGATATTTAGTTACTATAGCTTCAGAGTAATCGCTTATTCGCCGGCTTTAAACATCGTGCCGTCTTTTCCTTCAGTGTATGAATAAACTTATGAATTACCATCATTTAGCGAAACATCATATGACATGTGCATGTATGCTTTCAGCTAGTGCTGACCGGGGCGATTTCATATGGCAAACTGTCGTCAGCGGGCCGCAGCACAAGTAACTCGTGACAACATGCTGCTTTTATAAGTTGAGAAATATCCAAGTGACGCCAGTCCAGCGGTAAATGTCTTGCTTATTTTGTGCGTTTACTGCTCCAAAATGAAAGCCAGCCTAGCAGAAATTAGACAGTACCCTTCGTAGTGTGTCGGTGGCGAGCAGAAAATTTCAGGCTCGCTAAAATGTCAGCGCACCGGTCGTTACTGGGTTTCGCCCTCATTAAAATGCGGCTGTCGCAGCCTCTCATTTCGCAGTCACCGAAAGGAGAGACCTAGATAGGCTTAGACTTAAATTCCGGAGGTCTCAAGCCAGCTGAAATGCGTTCTATAAACCGTGATTGATTGACTTGAAAGGCGACCTTTTCTCGAAGCTTGGCTCGATTGAAGGCGGTTCAAATTTTAAGTCTGCCCCATGGCTGACTTCTACGTCAGCGTACATTTTTTCAGGATTGCCGCCACTCGAAAGGACGCTGAGCAGATGCCTTCGAGTTCACCTGCCATGTCGTCTATATTGCGTTTTCGGAAGCATATTGTATATGGCAGATATACCGCGACCAGTCATTTGGAACCAAAGAAACCGGACGGAGCCGTATAAGGTGAGGAGAAATTCTTCGAGCTGCATCTCTTCACTACGAAATCCATTTGCAGCGGCCTGTCGCCATGCTTAATCCCTACCTCGAAAGCGGCGACAACAGTGGACAGCTGCAGCCCCACATACCGCAGCTGCCGATGGCACTCACGTTTTGCGCCGCAGGGACGCTTTAAACAGTCACCCGAGTACTCGTGAGGATCCCTCAGTCAACAGTGTGCTACGCCTTCAGTACGATGACGCTCATTGCAAATAATTTGCATATAATGCTAATGAACCTCTTTCGTGTCTTCAAACTTCAGCAGCAGATGAGGGAATCCTACGCCGTAGGTGAACTATCCGTCGTTACCGGACGAATTTATTGTACTCACGAAGAATGGGCCCGGGTGGTTAAAATGCGGGATATTCCGCAACCGCAAGGGCTAATTCTCCATCAATGTGCCGGTAAGCAGTGGCAACCGGCGGACAGTTGCCACTATTAAGCTTACGCGCATTTTCTTGCACAGCGCAGGCCGGGCTTTTTCGTGGTATATTTGCCCGTGCTCGCTCATCCATTTGCTTGTCTTGAGCGCTAAAGCGGCGCATCAGTTAAGTATTACAGGACAGCGCTTGTAATCTCCGCCGCAGCGCTTGACACCAAGCATTTTCTCTTAACCTCACCAGCTGCTTTATATGAACCTTCCTTTGCTATGAAGAGCATGTACTACTGCGGACTGGATAAGCCTGCTTTTGCCATTACGCTCTTACTCTGTAATCTGAATTCCCCCAGTGGCGCACCAGACAAGAGGTTTTTGGTGGGTTGCATAACAGTGCCTTTTAGAACAAGATATCATATCGACGTTGATTGAAATGAAAAAAGAAAATCAATGCTACTCCAGAGGGCAGTTTATAATAAACCTGGGAGGTGCAGAGCAACTATTCGTCGCGCTAGCTGTGCATCGTCACTGAGTCATAGTTGCTTTCCTACGTCGTTGCGTCGAGCTGGCCTGGGTCATTAAATAACAATGGAATTTTCGACTGCTGTAATAGAAGAGACATCTGGGCGAGTTGGTACGGTGACATGATGAATAAACAGCGCTACAGACTAGGACGGAGGTCAAGAACAAACAGGACGGGCGCTGACTCGCAATTGTAGTTTATTAAAAAAACGCAGTATAAATATCCCAGCCAAGCAGCACCAAACCACACATTAAACAAAAACCAAATCATGATGACCCCACACACACACCACGTTCAAGAAACCCAACCTCATGATCTGTTAAAGCGATTGACGGTTCACTAACACATTTTTCACCTAATCGTATGATATATGCCTGGCCTCAATGATTTTCCGGTTAATCTGTGCCGTATGGGCATCCAAAATACCTGTCTGTGCTAGAAAAAGATGGCAGCCATCACACCCCTTACAGTGTAAAACCAGATTAGATCCTTGATACATTGATACACCTGCCTGTCCGACCCACATACACTTTATCACAAGATAACGGAATCTTGTACATCCCTCCTACTTTACATGGAACGTAGGAAAACTCATGCTTCACCCGACGCGTGTTTCTTTCCCGGACTATTTTCGCTGCTTTGTTCTTAAATATGCTACATATTTTTGACAGTTTATTGGTGCTGAGAAAACCACATTAAAATCAAACCTTCTGGATACATTTTTCAAATTGTGTGATAGACCATGCACATATGGCAGTGCCACATATCTTTTTGTATCCCTCTGTCCAGACCCCTCCTGCTCCAGTGAACCTGCGCACGACTGTTTTACTTTTGTGATTAGTTTATCAGATATTCTTAATATGACGTGAACAGGAAATCCTGCATTCGCTAGCCTAGACAGTTGTTCATTAAAGCTAATTCGCATATTATGAAAGCATGATTTTGACAGGACTGCCCCCAGGCTGGACATAGCGATGCCATCTTTTACGAGCTTAGAATGTTGCGATCCATAATGTAACAGCGGCTTTGCACTCCTAGGCGAATACCACCAACAAACATGATGGACATAAAACTTCTAAGTGAGGTCTAGAAAACTCAGTTCAGTTTCTTGTGAAATTCATTCAAATATAAATCTCAGTCCCAGCCCTTGCTCTTGAAAAACTTTAAGAATATTCATAGATCTTGAGCTACTATTGCAACCTTTGTAAAAGACCAGGAAATCATCAACATACCGAAAGATTCTTATCTTCAGCCCTTGCAAATTTTTGGAAATCAATTCGTCTACTCTGCTTAGGAAAATGTCACTTAGAACAGGAGCGACCTTTGAACCAATACCTGATTTCGACTACTCTCTCGTGCAGGTGCTGCATGAGTAAAGGCGGCTGCCAGGATAGCTGCTAAGGAGAGGGGGGGGGGGGGTATATTCCTGCCACCCGTTTCTTAAGACACCTACAGCAGACCCTTGTCCAACCAAAGTACTCCGTGGAAAGTATAGTTCAGAGGACAGCTGCGAAATTTGTAAAAATAAGTAATGCACTACTGAGCGGAAGGGAATATTTCCGGTTAAATGAGAAAGGCCAGTTAGTTGATTAATGGTAGCCAATCACATGTGTATATAGGATTGCTCATTTCAGCAAGGTTGATTTACATTCATCATCAAAAATCATAACTGACATTAGGACCGAACTAACCATTGTGCAGGGGAGTGCACAGCTTGA
>JAJIZL010048156.1:0-12703 GCA_023969395.1 Amblyomma maculatum
ACACACACACACCCACACACACACACACACACACACACACACACACACACACACACACACACACACACACACACACACACACGCACGCGCGTGCGCTCGCACGCCCTTTCTCTCTCCAAAAATAGCCGGAAACTCCTTTGTAGTCCAGAACACTAAGGCAATGTTCCCACGAGACCTAAGAATATTGCCGGACTAAAAACAAGTGACTGCATAATCCCGGGTATGTCTTACGTGCTCTCAGTGATAGCGTAAAAGCGGTTGCATATGCAAATAACATGCTCAAGACCCTCATGCCCATGCAGCATGTGTAGGTCTTGCATGGGCTGTTAAATTTTAAACACACAGTATACAGGTACTTCTATAACTTATGCGGCGCACGTATCCTCGAAGTGCTGCATGCACATCAGAGGAAAGAGGTCCAAAGAGAATTGGCAAAGCGGGGCCGTTCAAGGCAAAACGGGCCACGGAAGCCTCCGAAGAACCACTCGCGTGAACTTCGCATATTGCCCGTCATAATGTGATGGCTAATAGCTTGTGCCGGAACCTGGGATCAGGGTTGTGTGGTGATCCGGCAGCCACCGACCTCTCCACAATTTTGCCTGCTCGTGTAGCCTTTTGTCCGAACACCGGATGCGAAGAAAGGTCGCTGAACGACACGCTGGAATGCGGGGACGACCTACTAATAACGGCTACAAAGACGTCGTTTCGAGGATGGCGAGAGTTTTGAGAACGGGAAGAAAGGAGCCGAGGTGACAAGCAAAGCCGCAGAAGGACGGCGGCACAGAGAGTAACGACAGGCGCGCTAGAGCTGGTCGACCCAGCCTCGCCTCCCAAGGGACGACTGCCTGAAAATACGAAGACGGCTCGCTAGTCCTGCCGACGCGTATATTGAGCTCGCCGTGTAACCCGTCACGTCACCTTCAGCGCTGTCTGAAGCTATAGTCCTCATCTCCCCCCTCAACCACCGGATCACCGCAGTGGCGTCCAGATGCCGCCTCAAGACCGTCGGGTGAGCGGGGGTATCCAGCTCTGATTAAATCTATTGCTGGCCCTATTTCGTGTGTGATTCTTGCTCTCCACAGCGAAAAGAGCCCTCCTATATCCGGGACATCACAATATCCCTGTGCAGCTTCCACTGAAAGGCCTGGACTACATGCATGTTAGCGGAGTCAGCAGCGTTTGTCGTGCACCTGTGCTATAGCACGTATACGCAATACCCTCACAGCTGACGCAGAAGCTCTAACTAAAGCCATGTAGCAGCAGTATTAGTACTAACAGATGTGCAAGTTCGTACGAAAGTAAAAGCGAAAGAAAGCAGGAAAAGCAGCTGTTGCAAAATGTAGCGGTGCTTGTCCCCAATTTCCACTATCAATTTTTGACGGCGAGATAGGCAACTACATGAATGTATAAGGGTAGAATTTACGAAGCAACAAGCTCACTTTAAACTCTTGTTTCTAGCTGTTGAATTAGGGATGGTTTTGTACGGTGGAGCTGTTTTTATCGTGGATTTATACCGGACTTGCCGGATGTATACTGTGCAAGAGTAGCAGGCATCCGGCAGGTCAGCCTTATGGTCGTGGTAGCACGTCTCCACATGATCAAAGTGTGACATTAGGCGTAACTTAATAATTGAACCTTCTTCTCCCCTGCCCTCCCTTGCCAGGTCAAGTAGACAGCGACTTTGACAATTACAGCGGCTCCCTCTGATTTATCGCTCTTCAAGTTGCATCAAAGCAACAAAATCGGAAAATAATCCTCACTTGTAGAGCAATTTCACGGTATCATACGTAATTGAATTTTGCCCATTAGGAATATGCCAGCCGGTTATGTTTTCCACTGCGTCTTTCAAATTCGTCTAAATTTCACCGATCGAAAGTCTCAAAGCGAAAATAGCGACAACAAGGGGACAATAACCCTGCCTTCTTTCCTTCCTGTTAAATTTGCCACGCATCTAAATATTTTCAAACCACAGTACGGAAGGGCGGGGGGTGTCTTACGTAATTTGCCCGAATGACGCGACCTCTGTTGCAGTCTGCTACTCAGCTTCGCCAGTAGCCACGGTCAGCAGTCAGGCGCAGCGATTCGTGCACGCGGCGGCCAAACAGAAGTCCCTACGCGCATCTTGCAAGTGTTTCGCCACTCGCGCGCCTACTGCGCTATAAGTGCGCGACCGCCGGATAATAGCGCAGGGAGGGCCACCCAAATAGAGACACTCTGCCGCCGCATCCGCCAATCGGAGCCACCGCCGCCGAACCAGCCTCTTCAGCCCGAAGAAAGCGCGCGCGTTAAGAGCGCGTGGAGGCCCAACGAGAGCAGCAAGAAATTTGGGTGCCAGAAATCGAGTTTTAAAAAGAAGAGACAACGTGGAAAGACCTGCACGGCGTCGGCGGTGGCGAAGGAGCCACTGGCCGGAAATAGCCGGTCGGGGGATCCCCTAAAATACGCGGTTGCGCGGAGAAGAGCGAGCGGCTTGATTTGTTTACACTGGCGTTTACTCTCGCCCCTTGGCTGCTCGCGAGGCGCCGGTCGTGTCAATATTTTGCTGACACACTTGGCCCCTTTTCCACAGCCTCCGACGCGAACGACTCGCGCCCGAGTCGCGCGGGGGCGCACGCGTTGCACAGCCGAGGATGCAGTGCTCGCCTTCTCTCCCCCGGGTAGGTGGCTCTCGCAGCCGAGGTCACGGCGGTGCGAGGACCGGGGCGCGACTGCGGCCGCCGAGCACGCGATGCCTGCTCCCGTGCGAGCGCTACTCTGTAATGCCGCCGAGAAAACACCTGCTCAAAGCCGTTTCTGCTCCTTGTTCGAGCAGCAGTCGCTCACCGCCCTGCTTTGTTTTCTTTCGCGTGGCACGCGATGCATGCGTCCGCCACATCAGTGTGACCGGGTTCTGCGGTGGGAACCGCGTGACGACAGCCGAGGGGTAACATATATATATATATATATAGTGTTCGGTCGGTTAATGGCCAACTGAGGTGATATTTTTTAAACAATTTGAGTTGTTGATTAAATCATATTCCTCGAGTCTCTTTTCTCTGGTGTAATTTTTCAAAATGCCCAGTAGAGGTGTTCTAAAAGAGCGAGAACAAAGAAACCGAAACGGGGCTCCAACGAAGCGATGACGTCAGGACAAGCCGTCCAATGAAGTCACAGATACTGCATCAAAACGTACAGTGTGTGCGTTGTTCGGCAAAACTGGCGACTGTTCGCGACAGATTGGGTCATTATTTGACTGAAATGATAAAAAACACGCTCGAAATTTTGTCGTTCGACAAAACCAGACCGAGTATCGACGGCCATGCGCCCAGTGGCGTCATACACGGAAATTTGCCCGTAGAAATACCTCCGAGTGAAGCCACAAAATGGAACTTTCACTGGGGAGTTTTAACCTTCAAGATTAAAACTTGCCAGTGGAGAGCACATCGATCACTAAGAGTGAGTGCCACTTCGTTTCGAACTTGTTCTGGTTACAGATTTTCCTGAAATAAACAGCGATCCTTTACTGAAGTGGTATTTTGCCTAAACAGTAGACTCATAATACCGTTCTGTCATGATCGCTTTCCAAAAGCTGAGTAATCCAATTGGAAAGAACGCGTCTAAGGGCCCATCAGCAAAAGACAGCGGAGTGATATGTCCTATACAGAATGTTGAGCAAAATGAAGGGCATTGCCACAGCTGAACATCCCGCATGCTTAAGCGCCACTCTCCCGCGCTGCGCATCGCATGTCCTCGTCTTCATTAACTTCTATGCGTGCACAATGGATCCAGGACACATCGCAATCACCTTGCACTCTTCGGTTGTGTAAAGCGGCCCCATTATTTTATAGCGCACTACAAGCAAGGTCCCAGATCATTGATTTCATCGGTTTTACCCTGAAGTCTGATTTCGTAACCCTACCTCGATCTGAAACCCTCGATCGTTTCCAACGTGGGATTGCGGCTCCTGCCAACTCGGCCATTTTAGGTGGTTTACTGAAGTCCAATCTGTGCTCATGATGTCACCTTCCAAATACCACCACGCCGACGTCGGATCTTCTGGAAAACGGGGCCTTTATTGTTATCACTTCTATAGATGCTCAAAATCAATGATTAAGCGAGTAGCCAATTGCATGTACGCGAATTCGGAAGGGTCCCCGCGGACGAGAGCGCTTAGCTGCAGTTCTCTGCACTGGGATAATAATCCAGGTGCACGCTTATCGGCATGACAATAAACGATTCCCAGTGCCTTTATATGTGCTTTTCCTGCAGTGAACGTGGCGTTTTTTTTTTTCGCTTAAAGTTCCTGATTACTATATTTCTAACAAACGCTTACCTTTATCTCTTCTGGAGAGCAATGGCCTGGGCATACTTGTATGAAAATTGGCCAACTAAGTAGTCCTAGTTGCCTTTACTAATTTCTTTATTTCACAAAAAAGTGTCAGTTAGTCTTCCAATGAACGGTTTACATGAAATATTGGTAGTAACACATTTCTAGGAAATTTGCTGATCCTCAAGATGATGACTATAATGTCAGGTGCGTGATACCCTTTGCCCATGTAGCTGGAAACGGCACCTACAGTCGCATTCCATTCTACCATTTCAAACTTATTGTGCGATGAAAAATCTGAAGGTAGCGAAGCCGTTTTTGCGTCGCGTTCCCGAAGGTTTGTCTGTAGCGGCAGCGCGAGTGGTAGAGACTGACACGATATGAAGGTAATCGGTTTAGGCTTAACCCACTCCGAGTTTACCTCTCCAAGAAGGCTGAACGAAAATGTATGAGCTCAGCTAGCTCTTCGGTTTCTATATCCTGTACCATCACTTTCACTGCGGCAATGCGGAGTAGTAAAAACGAAACAAGCAAAAAGCTATCAATTCTGGGTCCGAGTTTACGAAATAGTTCACTTTGGAACCGGCTCTGTTTGCCCCTGCGCCATTTTAACGTAGACATGAGTGGGGACCAGTGGGGGTGAACTGCGTAGGAGGGCAACAAAGAGCGAATTGTTAACTATCAGGTGAGCCTTCATTTTTGTTCATGAGAGGCCGCCACTTAATTTGCACTTACGCGGGAAGCCCATGACACGGGATGACTTTCGTTGCTTCCGTTTTCATGCGATTACCGGCGCGAGAGGGCTACGGTCTGCACGTCTCGCGGCGACAGTGCGAGCTTCTACTTCACCTCATGGAGCAGTACAGAGTTGTGTTGCACTTCATGCTCATTTCGTAAACCACACTACAGAGTTCCTGTATTAAGGATTAATTACGGGCGCTAAACAATACATTTTCAAGCGATTAAAATATTAAACAGGGATGAACATTAATGCTCAGTACGCAAAACATCTCTACAGTTTCCAAAAGCAATACAAAATGTTGTTGGTGGCAGTGACATCATATTTTTGTTTGTATAACGTGTTTCCTTTTTGTGCTTTATTGCCTGACTTTTGCGTGACAACACAAAACGCGTTTCCCGATTGGTTTTTTTTTTTTTGCTTGTTTGTCAACGATTATTTACTGAATTATTAAGATTGTCATGCTGGCTTCATTCTACAAACTTGCTGATCTTTTTGAAGAGCTCTTAATGACATAATAAATCGTTACGGTATGACATAAGCAATATCTCACGGATGCATGTCCTTTTTTAAGGGACTTGAATTTTGTTGCTCTTGAGTGATATTTCTCTTATAAGTGATATAAGTTGCCTTGAACTGTGGGGGCGCCGAGGCTTTGTCAGGCATTTTGCCTTTACCTCTGTCCCCTACACGGCGGATGTCCGTGGAACAATAAACAAAATTCAAACTTCAAGTTGGGCTAGTTACCGAACATGCATATGCATTGCAAGAAAGTGGTGCTCGCGCCAACAGTAGCAGGACAAAGAGACAGAAGTGTATATACTTGCGTCAATTGAGTAATGTCACCAAATATGAGCACTGAGCCTCGTGAAAACAAAACAAACGAACATATATGAGCGGAAGCAATGCCGCCGTTACAGTTCGCGTAGCATCAACGAATCTCATCTCGTTGTCTACTACGGATGACTGGCCCCATTCGTTACTTGTTTTTGCGATGGTGTATACCAACATAAGTTGACGAATGAAACTGCCCTTCAGCAGTGCAAAATGCCAGTCCTATGCGAAAAACGTGTGACACCCCTTTCTTTCCATTGCTTACACGACAGTTAACACAACGCCCTATTTTGCCCCGGAAAAGTTTACTGCGAGGCAATGGCAACACGCTTACAACCACGACTATGGAGGGTACCATATCTGAATGTTATAACTTTGCAAAAGAAAGAGACTATGGCTCAGTGAAAAGCAGCGTCGTTACATTGTGTCCGAATACTTAATTTGGACTGAATTAGCTGCACCAACAAGGCACATATATGGCAAGACAACGTCGAAAATACCAGGAACGCCGTGTAACACAGAGCAAGAGCAAAAGTTCTTCAGAAAGTTAAACCTAAAACGTACGCGACACGACGAAGCGCTTTTAATTATGAGCTCAATGACAGCGTTTTCTTAACCACTATTAATTTGGAAGCAAACGCGTTGACACTAGTAGGGGCCCAGGATTTTGAAAAACAATTACTCGAACCTCTTTTGTACTTACATAGCAGGCCGAAGCAAGCCATTATCTAACACCGACGCCGAGCATTGCCCGCGCAACGCGGACCTGCAAGCCTCCGGTTGCAAGAAACCGAAGCGTGAAGATGACATTCTAGTCACTCAGTGCGGCCCGCGCTTGTCTTGTCTTGTAGTTCGGTGGACAGTCGGCGTTATAATCCCTTTGACAGACTGAAATTCCCCCTGAACCATCATCAAGTATGTCCAAATGGTCATAATCACCGGATGTAGTCCACACTAAACAGCTTTCAACGCTCCTTCAAGTGCGTACCGTCAGGGAGGTAAATGCGAGGAACCACCAAGCGAACGCTATATATAGCTTCTCTATTTCGCAGACAGGCGGCTCATTGGTTCGCTTTCAGTTGAACAGACCGAAATTCGAGCTAGTTGTGCGTCTGTGGTGCCTGGAGATCCTTTTCTCTGTCCAGTGTGCGCTGTTTTTTGCCACCGAGATTCAGCTAAACGTTATGCGTGTGCGTGCATGTGCGAGAAACGAGCGCAAACAAGCGAAGGCGCACTAAAAAAAGAAGGCGGTCCCGCATGCGATAAGATAAGGTGTTCTATAGGCCGACTTTTTGTCCTACTAAGTATACGTTTCCTCTAGAGAAAATTAAGAGTAAGATAGCACTCATCTGTCAGAGAAGTCGCTGATCGAACAAGTTCCTTTTTTTTTTCTTACTTTTCTGGGATACCAGGAGGCCCCACCATTTAAAAGGAGGGAGAGAGAACTCACAGAAGACGCACGTCTCAGCAGTATACGCTCAAGTTTCTCCGCGTGTTTCTCTGATCGCCTCATGAATAGGCTTAACCTACGTTAGACACAAGTCTCTTGCCGTACCCTGAGTCGATTGGCCATGTAGCATGCTACTTAAATGCATTATTGCCCCTAGCAACTATCCTAACCTAACGGTTTAACAACCACTGCGCACAAAACGTGCCTCCTCAGCATTCAAGACCTTGATTTTGCATGACTTCTGGGACTCGTTTCCGCTGCGACGTTTGTTTTGAACAAGGCGGAACATCTGAAATTTTCCGCTTTTACCCATGCATCATGAGCAAGCAAACATCGAAGCAGCGTGGGCGTCGGCGTTTTGTAAACCAGAACTCTGATCTTTCCTGAGACACGCCATACTCAAGACGACCACAACACAAAAAAGGACCTTCGTATTTTTTTTTTTTATCGTTAATAAAAAACGATTTGAAAAAAAAAGAAAAAAAAAAGAAGATATTCTTGAATGTGCGTATGCACTGAACGAAAAAATAACCGTCATTGAGCGCCCTAATCATACATTTCACCTTTGCGGTTCACTCTTGTTCAGGTATGAAATATTCGTTGGTCGTTCACATTTTGGCTAGCAGCTCTCAGGCTTGCCTTTGCATGACGCTTCTGCTGTTTTTAGAGTCACATTTAAGGACAGTAGTTTGCTTTCAAGACTAGGAGCGCCTACCGACTCCACTGTGGGCACGCAATCATTGTTATGAGTAAAGAGACTGAGAGTGGGAATATTCGCGATTTAGAATACGAATCAAGTATGCCAGGCATTCTGTTCACATTCAATTTCTAGTGATCGGTGCTCAGTAATTCTGGAATGTTCTAAAATTTTAGAATAATCGGCACGGATTGAATACCGCGCCGTCTTTCAGAAGTCGAACATGGCAAAACAACACTATCTGGTCAAATTTGTATTCAGGCAGTATTTAAAATCATTGCGCTTAAAGATGAAAGAAGGGTTTGCTATAGTTTCCAAGTTTCAATTGTATACTAATGAGGAATTTGTTTACATAAATATTCAAGAATTTATGTGCAAAAAATCTTCCACTAGCTTATAAATTCGTCGAGTGTTCAGCTTTGTGTTATTGGTGGATTTTTAAGCGGTTCCAATGAGAAATTGCAAGATGAAAAATATGGTTGTTTAAAGCAGTCAGAATGCCAAGAAAAGTCCTCTATAGCCAGATAATGTACATGACGTGTGAGTCATTTATATTCAAAGGCGATATACTTCGATATGTCTATATCGAATTGTTGTTGCACGTGTAGGTAGAGGAATCTTAGGCGAGTCAGTAAAGCGCGTTTTTCTTCTTCTTTTTTTTTTTTTTGTTTCAGGCTTAGTATACCAGCTTTCTTAAATGGGTGAGATGGCGAGTCAGTCATTTTATATTTGCTTAAGATGTACATACCTTATTGCTTTCGTTTGTATTATTTGTGTATGTTCTGTTTAGTTTCCGGGACCCATATACAGTTAGCGTATTTTATTGTTATGCTATAAGGCATTATAAGCTAGAATTTTGGTTTCGGGTGGAGTAAATCGGAGACGCTGTCTAAGGAAAAGTAATGTTCTTGTAGCAGCTGCTGTTACAGTATTTAGGTGCAAGTCCCATCTGAAATTATGCGTGAGTGTCAAGCCAAGGTATTTGTGTTCGGTGACTGGGGTTAGTAGTGAATTGTTTATGCTTTAGGGAAAATTCAAGCTCGGTTTTTGTTCTTGTTATTGGTATAAAAACGCACTCTTTGACATTTAGTACCATCTGCCACTCTACACCATTTTAACACAGCTTCCAGTGCTTTGTTTAGGGCTATACTCGATCTTCAGATGAACTAATTTCACCATATAGGATGCAGTCACCTGCAAAATGTTTGATATTTACTTTAATATCCGTGAGAAGGCCAGTTATAAAGGTCAAAAATAAAAATGGCACCAGTATGGTACATTGCGGTACTCGGGAGGTAACATGTACTGTTTCAGAGTTCTTGTTATTTACTTGTACAAACTGGTATCGATTTGTTAGATATTCCTGAATCCAATCTGTAGCAGTGTTATCGCCGAATGTGGATATTAATCTTATTGGTTAGTTTTGCATGAGAAACGCGATCGAAAGAATTTAGAGAAATCTAAAAAGATGGGGTCGATTTGTTTCTGGTTATCAATGCTAAGGGAAACGTCGTGTATTAGATCGAGTAGTTGGTCAACAGTTGATAGGCTCTTGCGGAAACCGTGCTGAAAAGGCAGTAACAGATGTTCCTGCTCAGGATGCGTATTTAAATGTTTCAGTACTAAGTGTTCTCAAAAGATTGTGCAAGTTAGCGATATTGACCTAAAATTAAAGACATCGTCTTTATTACCTGATTTGTGAATTGGAATGACCGTTGCTGTTTTCTATTATCTCGGTAATTTGCAAGTTGTAAGGGATTTGTTAAATAATACGCATAAGTAATTCGTAACGCACTATGAGTGTCTTCGGAGGAAAATATTCGGTATATTATCGGGCCCGATCCCTTACATAACATCAAGGTTTAGTGGAATGTTTAGTACCAACGTTTCGGCTACTGAGAGTGGTTTAAAGCGAGTTACGTTGCTGCACGAGCGCAGAAGCGAGCAGTTACCGTTTTTTTTTTGTAAAATATTGGAAATAGCTGTTTAGCTTCTTAGCGCTACTTTCACTTTCTTCATTAGTAGCGAAGCTTGTTTTATTTTCTTTCGGATTAAGGCATTCCCATAATATTTTAGGAGAATGTTTTAATTCCGAATATCGAACTTAAAAGCGCCTTCCTTTGTTCTTCGTTATTTAGACCGTATACCGGCGACGTTCGCTGGTGAATGGAACCTCATGCGAAATTGCGCAAGTAGGCTTTCCCGTATACCACACAATGAGAACAATATGGCCGACCGCCTGCTTCAAGAAATGAAACAATCACCACGGGAAAGCGGTCGATTTCTCTGATTGACCCCCGAACGCCGACACCAATAGGAACTCGTCCTGTCCCCTCGTTTGTCAACTGTGATGTGCGGGAAGCTGGCTCACTTGCGTGATATCGTATATATAGGGCTTTCGAAACGGGGCCGAGTATAGGATGCTTTCGGAAGATCAAGCGATCTTGTAAAAATCGCGCCTATTGCATAGTGCATGTGCGCTTTAATCCATACACCTCTTGCGTGCACGTAACGGCAGGCGTGACAGCGATTAGAGGGCTTCATATTGCTGGGCCGGAAAATCACCAGACCGAGTAGTTCCGGTTCTTGAGCTTCAGCTTTGGTTCCAGCGCGCACGGGCGGTGGGTCTCGGTTGATGTCGCGACTCGGTTCTGGGCGTGAAGGCTCCGTTCGCTGGCCGCGACGGCCAGGGAGGTAGGTAGGTAACAACTTTATTGATCCTAAGAGAATCAAGTGAAAGCGCGCGGGAAGTGGGGGGTATCAGGACGACGATGGTACTTCGGGCTGCTCTAGATGGCCGGGTACGTTTGTGCTTCGGCGATCCCTTTGCCGTTGTCAGATGGGGAGGGGGATTGGCACCCGGAGGTGCCGTGCCCCAGAGTCACACATAACTCATGGCCCAGCCCACTGTTCGAAGCTGTATCTAACTCCGGCTGCGAGCTGCGCTCCGCCACGACCCCTTTAGGCGAGCAGCACAGCCCTTGACGGACGCTCTCGACGGTCGCTTCCTCCCAGCGGCAGCTCTCCTGCTTATATAGGCCAGGAAACCATTGGCACTTGAATTGTCCAATCCGGAGGCAGCAATTGGCGGCGGCCCAAGACGTCCAATAGTGCTGGTCTCCCTCTGCAATCTGCCGCGGCGGAAGGGGGAAAGGAGGGGGCGCCGCTAAGGCGCCGGCGGCGGGCACTGGCGACACTCTGTCTACGCTTGTTCAGCAGGATAGTTAAGCGGGCGAGTTGGTGACTTGATGGTACATTTTCCAAAAAAAAAAAAAAAAAAAAAAAAAACAGCGCGAACAAACGGGGGCGAAAGACTTGTCCTACGCTGATGCTCCCCCTCAGTGCGCCGGTGCCATGTAGCGCAACACCAGGGCTTGTCAAGGGGCGACGGCGCTCGCCGGCACCCGCTCGCGCCGACCGCCACAGGAGAGGCGCGAATCGCGGCTAGAAGCCCGGTCATGACACTGCGCACTGCTTTCAAATAAAGACTGACGCATCGCTCGTCGTTTCTCTTCAGATGTCAAACATGCAGCGATAGTAGCGGCGCACGACGGCGCTTATTATTTTTAAATATTCAAGGTATAGCGCCCAAATTAGGAAATATTTCGACGTCACTTGTGCGCTCGCCTCGCTTACGTCAGCGTTATTCTCCCTGCATGCCAGAACTGTGCGCTCGTCTAAGATTTTCGCTCTTTGTGCAATGGAGCCTTCTAATAAGGATTAAGCGCAATTTCAGATCGCTGAGTTTGGTGAGGGGTGCTCATTAACTTAACCCCCTGATGACTGGTTACTTCTCCCAGCTCCCTAAACTCAAATTGAAGAGATTTTACAAACCATCATGTCATTATGAATACCAGAGTCGCGTCATTGGCCGATTTCATTTTGTAAACTTATTTTCAGGACCACCGTGCAATGCAGGTTGAACACTGTTATATTGTTTAATAGAACAGTATACTTTGTAAGCATCTCATCCTGTTTTTTTTTGTTTCTTTGACGCTGAATCAGCTTAGCTTTGTTGCTTCCGCCAAAAAGACCATAATCTATGCTGAAAAAAAGTCTGTGAGCAACGTTTGCCTAATAACATTTAAGAATTTTCTTTTCCCTGTTATGCAAGCATTCAATATTGGAAGGTATTTTTCCTTCACACTCGCATTTGGGAATCTCAATATTCGCACGTCCTTAAATATTACACAATTTCGGCTTTATTCCAAGGATAAAGATTCTGGCTGACAAGCACTGGATTGTGCGCGCTATACAAACCGCTTTCTTCTCCGGTCGAAATGACTCGTGGCTAGAGCATCACGTAAGTCGTCCCTACGAAGCCGTCTTTAAAATGTTAAAAAAAAGCCTGGTGTTGCTTTGGAGGATAAAAACAAAACAAAAAAGGAGAGAAAACCGCGGTTAAGTGTGCACGAAGCGTGAAATGTCCCTAGCACGCCTGATTTCGCCGCAACACAGTCTTCATCACGCACGCTTTTCAGTAAAAGCACGTATAAGACGGTGCCCACATAAACCTGCGCCAGTGAAAGAAGTGAGAAGGGTGTTTTTGATGCCGGAATTAGTCATCGGCGTATCACCCAGCCGTCGTCTGCGTTCATATAAGACCGTCAGACGTGTTTTCGGGGAGTTCAGTTCAGTTCAGTCGTTCAGTCGTGTCCGACTCTTCGTGACCCTATG
>JAJIZL010048173.1:510-12999 GCA_023969395.1 Amblyomma maculatum
TTGGGGGAGCATCGACGGGAGCGCGGGATAAGCAGTCTGCGTCGGAATGCTTCCGGCCCGACTTATAGACTACAGTCATGTCAAATTCTTGAAGTCGTAGGCTCCACCTGACAAGGCGGCCGGAACGATCTTTCAAATTAGCCAGCCAGCAGAGCACGTGATGGTCTCTTACCACCTTGAACGGTCGGCCGTATAGGTATGGACGAAACTTAGAAGTGGCCCAGATGATTGCAAGGCACTCCTTCTCGGTCGTCGAGTAATTGACTTCGGCTTTTGTGAGGGATCTGCTAGCGTAGGCGATTACTTTCTCCTGTCCGGCATTCTTCTGGACAAGAACGGCTCCTAAGCCCACACTGCTCGCGTCGGTGTGAATTTCGGTCTCGGCGTTTTCATCAAAGTGGCCAAGTACAGGAGGGCATTGCAGGCGGCGCTTAAGTTCGTCAAAGGCTTCTCCTTGCGGCGCTTCCCATTTAAAAGGTACGTTAGCCTTTGTAAGCTGCGTCAACGGTACGGCGATCCCCGAAAAGTTTCTGACAAATCGTCGATAATAAGCGCACAGCCCAAGGAACCGGCGAACAGCTTTCTTGTCGGCAGGCGGTGGGAATTGTGCGATTGCAGCTGTTTTCTCCGAGTCTGGGCAAATACCGTCCTTGCTAACGATGTGACCTAGGAACCGGAGTTCTTCGTAGGCGAAGTGACACTTCTCTGCTTTTAACGTTAGTCCCAATGACTTGATGGCTTCCAGCACTGCCTGTAGTCGTTTTAGGTGGTCTTCAAAGTTTGACGAGAAGACAACAACGTCGTCCAAATATACCAAATTTGCCACTTCAAGCCTGCCAAGACTGTGTCCATTACTCGTTGAAACGTGGCTGGTGCGGAGCAGAGGCCAAATGGCATCACCTTGAACTCATAAAGGCCGTCCGGTGTGATGAATGCGGTCTTCCCGCGATCTCTTTCATCGACCTCAATTTGCCAATATCCGCTCTTCAGGTCCAACGATGAGAAGTACCTTGCATTGCAGAGCCGGTCGAGAGTGCCGTCGATGCGGGGAAGCGGGTAAACATCCTTCTTCGTTATGCTATTCAAGCGACGGTTATCAAGGCATAAGCGAAGTGTGCTGTCTTTGTTCTTGACCAAAACGACTGGTGCCGCCCAGGGGCTGTTCGATGGCTGGATTACGTCATTATGCAGCATTTTCTCAACTTGATCGCGAATGGCCTGCCGTTCTCGCGGCGATGCACGATAAGGGCTTTGGCACAGAGGTCGGTCGTGTTCGTCCGTTATAATGCGGTGCTTGGCCAGTGGTGTTCGTTGTACCTTCGATGATGACGAGAAGCACTCCCTGTAGTTTCGAAGAATACTGCGAATCTGGTTTTTCCTGCTGTGGGTCAATACTGGGTTGATGTCAAATGTGGGCTGACGGATGTGGTCCGGTGCGTCTTCAAGTGGTTGGTCGTGGAGGGCGAATACGTATTTGAGGTCCGCTAATTCGTCGAGAAAAGCGATGGTCGTGCCCTTGTTGAGATGCCGGTATTCTTCAGAGAAGTTTGTTACCAGCACCTGAGCTTGTCCTCTCCGGAATTTCGCGATGCCTCTTGCGATGCCGATACCTCGTTCCAAGAGCAATTGCATATTTCCTTCGACGCTGCCTTCAGCGGTTTCGATGTCTGTGCTACCTACGCTGACGGCGACGCTTGATCGGGGCGGCACGGTCAATTCTCCGTCGAGGACGTTTAGAGCGACGTGTTTCGTCGAAGTCGTCGTAGCAGGTACGGCTTTGTCTGCAGAGAGTTTGATGAGCTTGGATCGGAGGTCGATGATAGCCCTATTTTCATTTAGGAAGTCTATGCCTAAAATCACGTCGCGGGAACACGGCTGCAAGACCACAAAGCTGGTGGGGTAAGTACGCCCATTTACGGTTATTCTTGCAGTACATCGTCCCGATGGAGTAATCAGGTTGCCACCTGTGGTGCGAATCAGCGGGCCATCCCAAGCGGTTGTAACTTTCCTGAAATGGGAGGCTAACGGTACACTGATAACTGAATAGTCAGCTCCGGTGTCTACAAGGGCAGTGACTCTGCGACCGTCGATATCAACTTCAAGGTCACTTGTTCGCGTCCTCGCGTTGCGCGTGGGTCTTAGTGTCCGATCTCGGCTCCGTCGTTTCTTCAGGTCATGGCCGGGGCATGCCGTTGTTACTTCGCTGGGCGGCGGTGTCTGCTTGCACTCTGGTCGTGTTGTCGTCGTGTGGAGCGGCGATGAGATGGTTGCGTCGTCGTTAGTGGTCGTCGGCGGCGGAGGATCTTCGTCTTTTCTCCGTTGAGCAACCTCACCTCCAAAGGTTGCTGCCTTTATTTTCCCCTACGTGGGCTAGGAGACCATCCTTGCACGTAACCGCGGCCCGGCGACGCAAATCGGGCATGGTACGGTGATGGGGAGCGTGACAGACGCCTTGACGACGAGCGCTCTCCGCTGCGCAGGAAGCCGTTAATTTCCTGTGGTCGCTTGCCAGGACGAGGTCGTGGGGCGTCGACAGCGAAACCACGGAGGCCGATACGGCTGTACGGGCAGTGACGGAGGATGTGTCCTGTCTCACCACAATGGAAGCAGAGCGGTCGATTGTTTGCTGTCCTCCAGGCGTCGCACTTTCTGGGGCTTGGGGGTCGTTGGTAGGCTTGGCGGGCGGGGACCAAGGGGCGGCTTTCGGTAGCAGGATGGTAGCGACGAGGGCTTGGGAGGTCGCGTCGGGGTGCAGGACGACATAATGCAGCTGCATAGTCCATCGCTGCCGATTCATGCTCTGGAGCCTTCGGAGTCGTCGCTTTAGGAACGCCCAGCGCCTGCTGAACTTCTTCACGGACGACGTCCGCGAGCGTCGCCACCTGGGGTTGTTGCGATGATGGTAGCATTCGGCGGAGCTCCTCTCGCACGATCTCCCGGATGAGGTCCCGAAGGTTCTCTCCGCTTGCAGATGCGTTGGGGTAGTGGGTTGAGCAGTCCGGCTGAAGTGGTCGCTCGTAGTGGCGCATCCGGGTGGCCAACGTCTTCTCGATAGTAGACGCCTCCGTTTCAAATTCCGCCACGGTTTTTGGCGGATTTCGGACAAGACTGGCAAAAAGCGATTCTTTAACGCCTCGCATTAAATATTTGACTCTCTCACTTTCGGTCATGTTCGGGTCAGCGCGGCGAAAGAGGCGCTTCATCTCTTCAACGTACGCCAGGACAGGCTCGTTAGGAAGTTGCATTCTTGACTGAAGGAGGGCCTGGGCTCTTTCCTTTCGGACGATGCTTGACAAGGCCGTCAAAAAAGGCTTCCTTGAAAATCTCCAAATCCTTCATAGCTGCCTCGTGATTTTCGAACCAAACTCGGGCATGTCCTTGAAGAACAAAGTAGACTCGCCTGAGTTTCGCGGCGTCGTTCCAGCCATTGAATTTTGCAACACGGTCGAAAAGGCCCATCCTGTCTTCTGCATCTTCGTCCGGTCGTCCATGGAAACAGGGGGGCTCACGGGGTTGAACGAAAACAACCGATACTGTAGGCTGGGCCATTGTCAGCGTCGATGTCTTCCGAAATTGAATGGGGTCAGGTAGCAGACCGTGCTCTGGCTGTAGGCCTTGAAGTCGGCGGCTGGCTCGGTGACCTGTAGGCTGGTCTTCCAGGGCGACAGGAACACGGCTTGGGTCTTCGCTTGAAGGATCAAAGGCAGCAGCTCCACCAGATGTCACGTAAGGGTGACAAGGTCGACGACACAAATGAAGGGTCGATGATTGCACTAAAGAAACTCTTTATTTGGGCTGACTTGCCCGCAAAAGAACTAAGCAACTCGGCGGCGGCGATAGCAACAAACGTGCTCGTCGGTCGTCGGACAAAGAATGCTCGTCACACTCGTCAACGCTCAATTTAAAGGCTGCACAGAACAATCTAGATAACGTCGCAAACAGCTACCAGCACGGGCTGGAACATTGTGGAGAGACACCCGAGTGATCGGAACCTTCGAGACAGATCTCGGTGCATCTTTTGCTACAACAAAACTGATAAAGGTGTGATTTGCGACATCGAGCATTAACAAACAAAGATTACGGAACTGATACGCGGTCCAGAATCAGCGTGATAAGCCTGTATGCCGGCGGCTGTTAAAAAAAACAGCAAATACTGTTTTGAAGGTTTCGCGGCAATATTGAAGTTTCACGTAAAACAACACTCAAGTATTTCTTATATTCCTCTGATAGTCACCAAGTCACTTCGGTATGTCCATCTGCCGTGGTGGACTGAACGGTGACGAAAATAGGACCTGAAAATGTAGCCGGTAATGCACTCCTTCAATAAAGGTGCATCATCATCATCATCATCATCATCATCATCATCATCATCATCATCATCATCATCAGCCTGATTTTACCCTCTCCAGGGCGAAGGCCTCTCCCATATTTCTCCACTTAACCCGGTTCTGTGCTAGCTGCATCCACTTGACCCCTGCGAACTTCTTAATCTCATCCGCCCACCTAACTTTCTGCCGCCCCCTGCTACGCTTTCCTTCCCTTGAAATCCAGTTTGTTACCCTCAGCGACCATCGGTTATCCTCTCTTCGCACTACATGTCCTGCCCATGTCCATTTCTTCTTAATTTCTACTAGAATGTCGGTAACTTGAGGTATTTCTCTGACCCACTCTGCACGCTTTCTATCTCTTAATGTTACCCCTACCATTTTTCGTTCCATAGCCCTCTGGGTTGTCCTCAACTTAAGTAGAACTCTCTTGGTTAGCCTCCACGTACAAGCAAGAGGTGAGTACAAGCAAGATGCAGCTGTTGTATACTTTCCTCTTGAGTGATACCGGTCAGCTGCCAGTCATAATCTGCAAGTGCTTGCCAAATGCGCTCCATCCCAGTCGTATTCTTCTTGTTATTTCCTTTTCGTGGTCCGGATCTGCGGTTACTACCTGTCCTAAGTAGATGCATTCGCCTACTACTTCCAGTATTTCGGTACCTAATGTAAACTGCTGTTCCTTCCCGAGGCTGTTGAACATTACCTTAGTCTTCTGCATATTGACTTTCAAGTCTACCTTTCTACTTTTTCTGTCTAGGTCATCAATCATTATCTGCAGTTCATCCCCCGAGTTGCTTAGCAAGGCAATGTCATCAGCAAATCGCAGATTACTGAGGTATTCTCCATCTACCCTTATCCCTAACTGCTCCCATTCCAAGTCTCCGAATACTTCCTCTAAACAAGCTGTGAATAGTACTGGGGAGATGGTGTCTCCTTGCCTAACACCTTTCTTTATGGGAATTTGTTACTTTCTTTATGCAGAACTATGGCTGCTGTGCAGCCACTGTATATATCTTCCGTAAATATGCGCTGCAATACAGCAACAAAGCTGGCGTTAACAGTATACAGGTTCTTCAAAATAAAAGAATGTGATGCCAAGTTCTGCCTTGATTGCTGTCACGCGATCCGGCTTTGTTTCATCATCATCAACGTACTCCTTCAGTACGTTTGTTCAGCAATGGTCAGCTTGTCGACTGTGTACTTTGCCAGATATACGCACAGTCAATTACGTTAATATAGGTATTATGTTCCAGTATGATTGCCACTGAGGAACTAGGCTTTAGGGTTCGTGTCGGCGAAGTCGAATGTAGCCGCCCAGCCAAGCTAGCACACTTGGATATTTTTTCCATACCGTGCAGTGCTTGTGTGTGCCATAAAATCTAATGTGTCATGATATTTATCGGCCCCAGAACAGGAAGGGGTACATGTTACCTCCGCACTTTCATGAATGCAACACTCCGATCGGTGCGTGAGCTACTTCGACCCACTGCACAGAGTTTATTGTGGTAAAATCCGTATAATTGAAAGAAAACATTTCTGTTAGATACACACACCAGAAGACTATGAAAAATGTGATGAAAAGAGGGCTATCAAGAAGGCTTTGCGACATAGGCTGTGGGAAATTCATCTAGTAACTCAAATTTCTTCGTTTTTTTTTCTGTTGCGAACGTGCTCTACCATCAAAAAATCGGATTACTCTGTTGTTTGGATCAAGCTGGTGAACTGACGGCGGAGAAGGTTCCCTGTGGAAGGCAAGGGGCGGTTATTACGACAGCCAATAAATCCGCAAAAGGTAGGTGGCACCAGCGGGAAACACGGGAGGATGCTTACTCTGGAAGAAGCAGTGTACTGGAAGAGCGCAAGAATGGAATCGTTGCTACAATGTGATCGCCGCAACCTTTGATCATTATATTAGAGTCTCGGTGATACGCCATCAAGATTATAGCGTCATGCAACTACGAATTGTGTATAGTCCCGGCAAGCTTCATGTTTTAGCAGGTACGCTTTCTCGAGCCCGTGGCGTCCAGAATGGACGAGTTCCAGCAGATGCAATTTTTAGGGGCATGCCACATCTGTCTGCTCCAGCTTGACGAGTGAGAAAACAAGCAAGAAGTTGATTAAGTACATCCTAAAGGACCCAGTCCTCTCAAAGATCACGAAAGATCTTATAGACTATCAGCCCCTTATTGGACAGTTCAAATCGTATACACCGTAACTATCAGTGATAAGTGACATACTCTTTAAAGGCAACAAAGTTGTTACATTTTCAGTAAACGAGAAGAAATGTTACTGACTGCATGCAGGACACTTCGGTGTAAGTAAATACAAAACAAAAGCTAGACTGTTAATGTTGTGGCCGGGAGTGTCGGAAGGCATTTAAGAACATCATAGAGTGCTACAAGCATGCAATGTTCAGTCATTCGCATTCCACCCCAGAAGAACCGCTACTAATGCAGCCACGTCCAGGTACTCCATGGACTGGAGCGGGTGAATGAATGAATGAATGAATGAAAACTTTATTTCCACCGAAAAGGAGCCCCTCATCTCCCGCCCCCGGCACGCAGGCCGGGGAGCGGGTCAGGAGGGCACCGCAGGCTGAGGTCAGGTGAGGTTACAAGCACTCTTCACGGCCTCAGCCGCCAGGCGGGTCGCGTGCCGCTGAACGGTGGGATCTCCGCTCCGCAGCCAAACCTCCCAGGCTTCTCTACTATCAATGTTAATGCCGGCGCCTGAGGAATCGGCGCATTGCCATATATGATCTAGCGTGCCTTTTTGTCAGCAATTTTTACATTTAGAATCTTCTTCCTCCCCGGTCTGTGTTAAGAAAACCCAGACAGGGCAGATGTAGTTATCGGCTTGTAATCGCCTCCAGATGCATGCTTCATTGTTAGTGAGAGACCGATCTGGGGGAGGGTATACTTTTCGATCTAATTTGTAAGATTCTGTGATCTCATTGTATGTGATAGCGCAATCTTTAATTCCCTTGCATTCGGGCTGTTCTACCGCTGCCCGGTGGTAGAGATCTCGGGCCAGCAGGTGCGCAGCTTCGTTGCCAGGGACAGACTCGTGTGCTGGTATCCATATGATGGATATGGTTCTAGTAATGGGATTTGCGAGAAGAATCTTTTTGGCCTCCTCTGAGATCCGTCCTTTTGCAAAATTCCAGACAGCCGTTTTGCTGTCGCTGATTATAGCTTTGGCCTGTGTACCAGCGCATGCGAGCGCTATTGCGACCTCTTCAGCTATAGTAATGTCACGGGTGCGTGTTGAGGCCGCAATTTTAGGTGCACCTTCTCCATTTACTACTGCCGAGACAGCTGTTCCGTGTCGTCCGCATGATGCGTCCACATAAGCAACTTCATCGACTGCTTTGCGTTTCATTCTTTTAGCGATGGCTTTGGCTCTGTGTTCTCTGCGTTCTTTGTTGTAGTCTGGGTGCATGTTTCGAGGTAAAGGTGGTACCAGTATGTGTTCCCTTATGTTGGGTGGGATAGATGTTTTCGTCTGTGGGCCTCTGTCTGATTGGAGTCCGACCCAGTCTAGGATGGCTCTGCATGTCTCCGTCTGACTTAGTCTTTCCAGTTGAGAGATTCTTGACAGCTTCAGTGAGCTCTTGCCATGTATTATGAATTCCCATTTTCTCCAGCTTCTCTGTTGATGTGGAGACAGGGAGGCCAAGTGCGCGTTTGACGCATTTTCGAATTATGACGTCGATTTTTTCACGTTCTGTCTTTTTGAGATTGAGAAAAGGTGTGGCATAACATATGCGACTGATGATGTAGGCCTGCGTCATTTTGAGTAGACTACATTCCTTAAGACCGTGTCCTCTAAGCGCTGCTCTTCTGAATATGCCCGGAACTTGGGCTGCGTAGTTCTCCAATTTTTTGATGGCGTTTGTGTTCTGCCCTCTTGCTTGGAGGATCAGTCCTAAGATTCTAATTTCTTCTGCTTGTGGAACTGGGTAGCTTTCAACATCTATCTTTATGTCTGCTTTATTTTTCTTATATTTGGTGTTGTAGATGAATAGTTCTGACTTTTGCGGCGAGCAGGATAGACCGCGTTCCGCATCGTACTCAACCACCTTATTTGCGGCAGCCTGGAGTTTGTTCTCTATTTCTGTGTCGCTACCTTTATTTATCCAGATATTTATGTCATCTGCGTACATGCTAAATTTTAAGTCCGGTATTTGCTTTAGTTGTGCTGGTAGCCCTCTCATAGCAATGTTAAATAGAAAGGGAGACAAGACAGAGCCTTGTGGCGTTCCCTTGCTACCCAAGGTGATTGTGGGTGATTTGGCGCTTTGAAAGCTCATGGTGACTTCTCTGTTAGTGAGAAAATCTTTGATATAGTTATAGGTTCTGATTCCAACCCCAACTTCTTGGAGACCTTCGAGCACTGCCTTATGCTTGACATTGTCGAAGGCTTTGGTTAGGTCAAGTCCGAGAATAGTCTTTGTATCTGAAGATTCATGTGCTATGATATCGTATCTAAGTCTGAGCATCACGTCCTGTGTGCTAAGCCCCGGCCTGAAGCCCACCATTTCGTGTGGCCAGAGGTTCTCTTGCTCCATGTATTTGGTAAGTCTCGTCTGAATAACGCGTTCCATTAGATTTCCCACGCACGAGGTCAGTGATATGGGTCTTAGGTTTTCTAGTTTTGGCGGCTTCCCCGGTTTGGGTATGGGGACTATACTGGCATTTTTCCATGCCTGCTGTAGTTGTCCAGTCTCCCATACCTTATTCATGTATTCTGTCAGGGCTGTGATTGACTCGTCGTCTAGATTTCTGATAATAGTGTTCGTGATACCGTCAGGTCCTGGGGCTGATCTTGTCTTTAATCCAATAATCTCAGCTCGGACTTCAGCCCTAGTTATGGGGGCGTCTAAGTCTAGGTTAGGTTTCCCCTCATATGCTGGCAACATTTCGGTTTTCGTTTGTCCGATGTAGATTTAGATTAATTTGCTCATCAATTGTTCCTCCGAGCCTTCGAAGGCATGCTTAACTTTAGTTTGATTTACGTTGGCTTGTGCTTTAGATTTTTCCGGATCGAGCATGTGTCGTAGAATGTTCCACGTTTTAGAGAGGCTCATGCCTTGTTCCATTTCATCACATCTGCTGCACCAGTTTTGTTCATTTAGTTTGAGGGCGTATGTCTCCATCTCTTTATTATGTCGAGCTAGTGCTCTCCTAACATTACGGTTCCATTTTTGTGTTTTTAAGCTTTTCTCTAGGTCCTGTTTCTTGTTCCACATGTTTAGGAGTTTGCTATCGATAATCGGCGGTGCATCTTAGTCTTCTAGAGTGACTGTTGCTTCCTCCACGTGTTTCTTTAGCGTTTGTGACCACTTATCGATATCGTCGATTTTCTCAATTCTCTCGGTCTGTCGTATTTGCCTAAATCTTTCCCATTCCGTGATTTTGGGTTGTTTGGGTTTTCTAATTTTGATTACTTTTCGTAATGTGAGTGCAATAATGAAGTCGTCACTGCCTAGGTTTTGCTCGGTGTTTTCCAGTCCGCTGTACTTACATTCTTGCTTAAGGTCAGGTCGGGGGTGGTGTCCCTGCTGACGCTATTACCCGTGCGTGTGGGTGCATTTGGATCTGTGTGCAGGGTAAGTCCTAGTGTTTGCATGTCTTCCCATAATTGCCTGCCCTTAGGATCCTGCCGAGCGTACCCCCGTTCCTGATGGGCTGCATTAAAGTCACCGGCTATGATAAGCGGGTTATTTCCTGCGATCTTTAGGGCTTTTCGGAATAGGACTTGAAACCTAACTTTCCTTTGCTTCGGAGTGCTATATATGTTCAAGAGAAAGATACTCTTTCGGTCTTTTCTTCCAGTGATGATTTCGGTTAAAACTGCTTCTATATCCCGAGATGTGATCTCGTGATTAGTAGCGGCTATGTTTCTCTGGATAAAAGTCGTGACTTTGGATTTTTCACCCCTATCGCTGCTGTGGCTTTGATATCCAAACAATTTGGTTGGGTTTTTCCCAGTCTCCTGTATCATGATAGCTATGGGTTTGTCGGCAGTTTGTTCTATGTATTGTTGCAATAGCGCTCGCTTTCTCTGGTACCCTCGGCAGTTCCACTGCCAGATCGTAGAGTTGTATTTCTGATTATGGCTTTTGTCCATGATTATTACCCATTGTTTCTTCTAGTTTTGCTATTCTGTTACTGGATTCAGAGAAGGCCAGTGATGCTTCCTGCATTTGTTTAGTGAGATTTTGAATCTGCACTTGCATCTGTCCCTGAGGCCCTAGAATTTGATGGATTAGCATGTTAATATTCTCGAGTTGCTTATCAAATTTGTCATTACGTTGTTCAAATTTTGTATTAAGGGTTATAAACGGATCGGTCTCTCCCCCTTTACGCTTCTGGGGTGGCGGCCGGGTGAATTCCAAGTTCGTACAGTTTGATTCCTCTGAAGTGGAATTAATAGTAATTGAATTTGTGGTTTTTGGTACCTCATTTGATTGATTTGCAGGCGGGCTCTTAGCCGTGGGCTTTTCGGTGAATTTAGATTTAAGTTCCTGAATTTCGCGACTCATTTGTTTGATCATCTCTCTAAGTTCTGCGTTTTCCCCTCTGAGTTTTTCCATCTCTCTATTTTCAGCCTGGGAGGTTTTGCTAACGAAGCTTACCGTCTTGTTGTCTGCTGACTTGAGTTGGCCTTATGGATTCTTGGGATCTCTGGGAGGCAGGCCAGGTCCTCGTCCCTGGCTCGTGTCCCGGGATTTCGAGGTCTCTCTGGTTCTTGAGCTTGATCTTGATCTCGATCGGATCCCCGTCTCCGACCGTGAGTCCGTGTTTGCCCGGTTCCTTCCTCGGGGTTCTTGTCCCCGGTGCTCTTGTTCCGAAGAGTAGAGGATGGGTCCCTGGCTTCCTGAAGTTGATTGCAGTTGTTGTTTTTCTAACCTTTTCTCCCACATTTTCTTCTTTGAGAGGTAGGGCATCCTGTATATTTCGCGGCATTTGTTGTCTCCTAGGACGTGGTCTTTACCGCAGAGTTGACACTTAGGTTCACATGTGTGTCCAGCGCCTGGATGTTCCAAGCCACAGCCGCGACACTTCACGTCGGTCGGATCTGGGCATACATCGGCTCTGTGTCCCAGCCTGCCGCATGTTGTGCAGACTTCGTACTTCTTCTTATACAAGTAGCACCTCATGTTTATTCCCTGGAAATTGAGCCATTTCGGAACAAACCAGTCTTCGAGAAGTATCAGAATGGTTTTGGATCCCGCTCCTAGTCTTCTAATACCGGATATTTGCGGATTAGTCCCACTCCATTCTATCATTTCTTTAAGTTCCTCCGCTGAATATTCGAGTGGTACGTCGTGAACGACGCCTTTGCCTCCGTCTTCGGGCATGGCGATGTAGGACTTGGCTTCAATTATGTTGGGCCCAATCTTCAGAGCTTGAATAGCTGCGTACTTGTAAGTTCTCTGGGTATCCGTGATAGCGACCAGTATTTATTGCTGAGTAGAGTTTGGGGAGATGATGTCACCCTTCGTAGTCGTCAGATCCAGGCCGGCGGCTTGGATGATAACTCGAGACAAGTTCAGTCTTCCTACAATGTTGATAATGCTATTAATTCCGCTGGCGTTCGCTTTCTGAGATGGAGCGGGTGAGGATTTGTGCGAGGTTACAGGCCAAACCTACGTCATTGCTAAGGGCGCCTATTTAAACTATCCTGAAGGTGAGCGCAAGAGCACTACAGCTTACTCCGCAACTGCCGAGGTTTTCTGTATCTTTTCCAGACATCGCAATTATGGCATACCACTTGATGTTCTGACTGACAACTGATTGAACTTTTCTGTAATAAGGAATTTGCTTTCTTTTGCACCAGTTATAAATTCAGACGTATCACTTCAAGCCCGCAATTCCCATGTTCAAATGTGCTTTCTGAGAAAGGTGTGTAGATTGTGAAAGGAATGATGAAAAAGACTGGATATCGCGAACTGTTGATGGGACATCAACTGCGCTGTGGACTGCCTGATTACACCACACTCCAAAGTAGCGCTGTATCTAAGCATGCCCAGCACCGTGGAGTCGCGTACTCTACTTTGTCCCCACAAGGAAAATGTCGGTTTAAAATAAAGAGTGTATAAAAAAGCAAGTGTCCCAAAATGAAGTTGCACCGCATTCATATAAAGTAATTGCTAAAG
>JAJIZL010048186.1:0-10650 GCA_023969395.1 Amblyomma maculatum
GCGCTGCTTTAAGATGAATCCAATCCAACTCGCCCAGTTTTCTATACCATTGGGTTGTTTTATGTCTACAAAGAACACGTCATGGGAGCTGTAAATCAAGGCTGTAAATTTTGAAGCCGGTGGGCCGCACAACCCAGCTCCGAGGGAACATGCATCCCCCGTGTTGGATGCGTGAGACCCCCGGTTTGTTTTATTCATTTAAAATGTTACGTGCAGCGCCAGGCATTATAGGTGGGGAGCGGGCTTCACAGATGGCATCAAATTATGTATTTACAAAATATAAAAGCAGTAAAAGTGTGAACGCTTCTTATGGGCAGAAACAAAAACAAACAAGCGCAGGCGCCCCCCCCCCCCCCCAGTTCACGTCACCGACGCAGATTATCGCCGCCACCGAAAGGACCCTTGATGCTCCAATGCTTGTAGTAACCGATTGGTTGTAGAGTTGTAGTTGCCAATGGCTTTTCGCGCAGCCTAAAGGGCCCTGCCATTCGCGAACCCGAAGCTAGATATATGCGCTGAAATTTCGCTTTAGGGAAAATCGTAATTGTCATCAGGATTTTAAGGCGAAAGCCATTTTGGCTCATGGGCAGTGCAAATGTCCGCAGATAATGCTCGCACGAATTGAAATTTAAGAAAACGACTATCCCTACCGGAAATTGGACGACCTCCGACCCCAAGCCCAGCGCGCTAAGCTCTACTCCACGCCGGCCCTAATTTTTCTTTATTGCATGGAAAACCTTTCGAGCAAGAGGAACTAAAACAGCTCATGCTTCAAATCACCGGGCTGCATAGTGATTTTCCGCTACAACAAATGTCAAAATTCCGAGAGGCACGCACAAGCATCGAGATGTGGTAGCCAACTAGGTGGTTCTTCCAGTGCAGCCTACATTCCCCGCCCCAGAGTGCACTGCTCTCGGAATTAAGACCTGGATGGTCGTAGTGATTCAGCATGACGGTCCATCCTACGGCTTTTTCATAAACTAAATAGCCCCACCAACATAATCAAATCATAAGGCACATCATAGTTCTTCCGAACGGGTAAAAATACAATAACTATATAGCGTGATTTCGATGTCCTACTTTAGTGTCCCCTGCAGTATGTCCCAGAAAAGCACCGCATAACGACACTGAATAAAGTAGTGGTCATTTGTCTGCGGGTTCTTACAAAGGCAGTAATTGACCGACCATGACACAAAAATCTCTTTGGCGGGAAGTCATGTCTTAACAGGGAACGCTGATGTATCCAGTTTAAAAAAAGAACGGTTTTGCGGCAGACAGAACGCACATGCGCTTAACAGATTTAAAAACCTAGCGTCAAGCAAGTCCTGATAAGCTTGCCGATACAAAGGTATGGGAAACCAAGACTCAGTAAGAACCTCGGTCATCTGTCTTCTGGATAGGCTGTACAGGTAATCTAAAGAAAAGCGAGCAGTAAGATTCAGTAACGCACAAATCTGGGCGTGTTGGTGAACGTTCGTGATGTAAAAATAGCTCGAAGAACACAAGGACAGAAAGGGCGACGCGGAGAAGCGCTAACTCGCAGCTAGCGCTTGTCTGCGTTGCCCTTTCTGTTCTTGTGTTCTTCGCACTATTTTGTACATCATGAGCAATGAGAAAATTGAGTGTCCGCCACCTCCTTAAGGATTCACGTAAAGTCCCTTAGGGCGTATGCCCAGTAGGCCTGAATAGTTAATGCAAGTGAGAACAAAGACACCTATGAGCACTGATATCAAAAGTAGACGGTTTCCCAATTTGAAAAACAAAAAACAAAAAAAAAAACGTTAAACCAGCTGATGTATGAACAAGAGAACAAGGCCTAGCCCAATGAAGAAGGGGACTGCCACGACGCATTAGTTTCCACGGAGAGTACTACAATAAAGTTGCGAACAGTCTGTATATTGCCTGCACCTTGATTCACGCACAATGTAGAACAGTGAGAAATTGATCGTAATTTTGCTTGTCTAGCATGAGGATAACAGTAACGATGAACATTACAGTACATTTTGTTTACAATAATGATAGTATAGTGATACTGATGATGATAGTAGGCATGATAATGACAATGAAGTTAGTGAAAACAGTCCTTTAAAGTGGTTTTCGCCATTTTCGCTCTTAAGCAGACTTAAGTGCAATAATGTAATTTTTAACTCTTATTCCCAAATAACATTTCTGTGTAGCAGAGTAGTAGAAATGGTAGTACAAATACACCAGTTTCTGAGCCGCCAAAACGTCGTATCTTCTTTCCTGTTGGGAAGTACCACTTGTAAAGAAAGTCTCCCAAAAAAGAAATTTTCTTCCCGCTTTTTTTTTTTTGGCCAAGCCTGAACGCAGGAGATGCAACTAACCGGTAAAACACATTATCAGTTTCTTTGAGAACTACAGAAGAAGCCGGAAGGAAACAGAGCTTATTGATGCCCGGTCATAACAACATTATCTTTGCAATGTGGTATCCACTGGTTCAACAGACCCCTTGCCCTCAGTCCCCAGCGGCTGCGGAGCCTATGACCACGGCGGGAGTCAGACCCCCAATTAACGCACCAAAGAGGGCTTAGAATTTCTCGCTCCAAACGGGCCGCCATCGGAAACTGACCCTGACAACGTTTAACACTAGAATCCTAGCTAGTGAGGCTAGTTAAACAGTGCTCTTCGTGGAACGAGCGGTCGTAAAAAGAGATATGAGAGGGCTTAGTAAGCTCAGAGGCAAAATGAGGCATATATTGTACTGAAGGGAGGACATGTGTTCTATTATCGAGGTTTACCGCAGAAACGAGAACTAAGAGTAGAGCTCCTTGTCAGTAAGCATATAGCTGGTAAGCATTGGATGAATTCTACAGCGTTATTGAAAGGGCGGCCGGCATTGTAGTTAAGCCTAATAAGCGCTTTATAAACTGAAGATTGTGCAGGCCTACGCGCCTATATGTAGTCATGATGACCCTGTAGTCGAAAGGCTATACGAAGATGTAGAATCGCTAATGATGAAAGTAAAGACGTAGCATACTGTACTGTCAAGGTAGGGAAAAAGCAGGCTGGAGGCTAGGCAATGGGTGAGTATGGTATCTGCTCTAGAAATAACAGAGGGAGTTACTACTTGAGTTTGCAGACTGCAATATTTTAAGAATTATTACCTTCTTCAGCAAACGGAAGAACCGGAAATGAACATGGAAAAGCCCTAACGGGGAGACTAAAAATGAAATTGACTTCATAATAATTTATAAGTCTGGCATTATGCAGGAAATAGCGGTAGTCGGAAAGGTGCGATGAAGCGACCACAGGATGGTAAAGTCTCGAATTTGTCTAGATTTTAAGAGGGAACGAAGCAGATTAGTAAGGAAGAAGTCCGTCAACGAATTAGCGATGAGGGGGAAGGCAGAAGAATTCAGGATCTCGCTACAGAATTGTTATTCAGGTTTAACTGAGGAAGACGACCTCAGTGTTGAAGCGATGAGCGATACATTTAGAGATATTACAGGGTACGTGGTAGAAGTAGCAGTAGAATAGTTAGAGAGTATACGGAGAAGTTATCTAAGCAGACGAAAGATTTGATAAAGAAACGGCAAAGCATGAAGCCTCCAACCCAACAGAGAGGATAGGACTGGCAGAGCTATCAAAGGAAATTAATAGGTGCAAATTGTCCGACAAAAGAAAGTATATCATGGAGAAAATCGAGCATGCTATAAAGAAAATGGGCAGCCTTAAAGCGGTGAAAAAGCAATTAGGCATAGGCAAAAATCAGATGTATGCGCTAAAGCACAAGGCGGGAAATGTAGCTCCGAATATGGACAAGATAGTCGTAGCCGCGGTGTTCTATACTGACCGCTATACAGTAGTAGTGAGGATAATAACGAGATTGGCAGTAGTGAAGAGTAGTCAGGCGTTCAGCCAGTATTAAAAGACAATATTAAGAATGCCTTAGAAACTCTGCAAAGAGGGAAATCAGCTGTGGAGGAGGATCACATAACTGCAAATTTGTTGAAGGATAGGAGGATATCGTGCTGGCAAAACTGGCCTGGTATCATCGACGGTACCGGTATCATAGAAGAACGCTCACGTTATCTTAATTCATAAAAACAGACATTAAGGAATTGAAAAATTACGGATCAGTCAGCTTAATATTCGTTACGTACAATGTATTTACAAAGTTAATCGCTAAATGAATTAGGGCAACCTTGAACTTCAATAGATCAAGCAGGCTTTAGGAAAGGATATTATTTTATCGATCATATCCATGCCATCAACAGGTGATAAAAAAAAAATGCTCGGAATATAATCAGCCCTTATACATAGCATTCACTGATTATGAAAAAGCATTTGACTCACAAGACACATCGGCAGTTATGGAGGCACTGCAAAATCAGTGTGTAGACGAGCCATATTTGAAAGTACTGGCAGACAGATATGTGTAGCGGCTGCTCAGCAAACATAGTTGTGAATAAAGAAAGTAACGAAATTCCCTATAAACAAAGAAATTAGAAAAGGAGGCATTATCTCCCCGGTACTATTCACAGCTTGCTTACAGGAAGTATTCAGAGACTTGGAATGGGAGCGCTTAAGGTTAAGGGTGCATGGATGGAGAATACCTTAGTTATCGGCGATTCGCTGATTACGTTCACTTGCTAAATGACTCAGGGGATGAACTGCTGAGAATGATAGGAGACCTAGACGGAAAAAGCGGTGGTGCAGTGGTAAGACGCCCGACTACTGTGCCGGAGTTCCCGGGATCGAATCCCGGCCTCGGCGGCTGCGTTTCGATGGAGGCGAAACGAAGTGGCGGCCGTGTGCTGTGCGATGTCAGCGCACGTTAAAGATCCCCAGGTGGTCGAAATTACTCCGTAGCCCTCCACTACGGCCCCCCTTTCTCTCTATCCACTTTCACTCCCACCTTCATGCCTTCCCTTACGGCGCGGTTCAGGTGTCCACAGAGCAAGTGTGACAGATACTGCGCCTTTCCCTTCCTATGAACCAACCAACCAACCAACCGGGAAGGTAGGCCTAAAAATCAATATGCTTAAGGCCAAGATAATAATAAACAGCCTCGAGAAGGAATAGCAGTTTGCAATTGGTAGCGAAGCACTGGAAGTAGTATGCGAATATGCATACTTAGGACAGGTAGTAACCGCATAACTGGAACAAGAAATGGAAATAACTTAGAGAATAACATTGGGATGGAGCACTCGCAGAATATGACTGGCAGCTTAACTGTACCGCTCAAAACTGTACCGCTCAAAACTGTACCGCTCAACAGCTGTATTTGACCTGTACTCCCCTGTTGGGCTGAAACAATGAGGGGAACGAAAATGGTTCTACTGAAGATGAGGATGACGCAGAGGAATATAGAACGCAAAATGGCAGGTACAACATTAAGAGATAGGAAGCCTGCAGAGTGGGTCAGCAGAACAGCGAAATAACTCGAGTTAATGATATACTAGTGGAAATCAAGGGGAAGAAATGGACATGGGCAGGGGATATTGTGAAGAAGGGTCAACTGATGGTGGCTTAGGGATGGTTGGTTGGTTGGTTGGTTGGTTCACAGGAAGGGAAAGGCGCAGTATCTGTCATACTGGCTCTGTGGACACCTGAACCGCGCCGTAAGGGAAGGGAGGAAGGTGGGAGTGAAAGTGGAAAGAGAGAAAGGGGAGCCATAGTGGAGGGCTGCGGAGTAATTTCGACCACCTGGGGATCTTTAGAGCGCGCTGACATCGCACAGCACACGGACGCCACTTCCGTTTCGCCTCCACCGAAACGCAGCCGCCGTAGTCGGGTTCCAACGCGGGAACTCTGGCATAGTAGTCGGGCGTCTTACCACTGCGCCACCCCGGCTTAGGGTAAAAATTTGGTTTAGAGGGGAAGACAAATGTGGCAGGGGGCGGCAAGAAGTTAGGTGAATGAGGTTAAGAAGTTCGATGAAGTGGATGCAGCTAGCACAGTAGCAGGATATTTGGAGAAATTTGGGGAACGAGCTTCGCGCTGCAGTGAATTTTGTCCGGCTGATGAGGATGATAATCCACTCATTCCACTAAGATCTGTTTCTAAAGTGGGAAGGACGCCCACCAGGGAATTTTCTTTGCACAAGAGCGTGTAAAGAAAAATGTGGAAAAATGTGTGTAAAGAAAGAAAGAATGTGGATTGCGATGCGAAATTGGAAATTAATGTGTGCTGCCTGCTGATCTACAACGCATGTGATCGGGATGTTCGGAAAAGATGCATATGTCGTAAACACGAACTGTGTTCAGAAAACAATTTCAAACAGGATGCAAGCTGCTCACTAGAGCATAAGCAAAAAAAGAAAAACAATTGTTTCTATTCCGCTAACGAAGACAGCCATTAGGCGAAACTGGAGAGACCCCAAATGCCTAACATGCATGTGGCCGAACTACAAAGCAGTGATCGAGAACAAATACAATTTTTTTTCTGTTTGTGTATGGCCTTTTTTATGCACCAGTGCGCAGTTTTTAGTGCAGTCATTCCTCATAATTCCGAATAGTATTTTACAACCAAAATTACCTATTACCATTTCTTTCCAGACAGTCACTCCCATTCTTTGTCTTGCGCATCGGCAGCCGATCAGAATTGCGCAAGGGGGAGTTCTGCGCAACAAAATTGTCCAAGCTGGAGTTAATAAAGAAGCATGAGAAGAACTATGACTTCAAATGTGAGGGAAAGCTAAAACAGAGGAAAGACCGGTCGATTTTCTTACGCTTTCTATTTTGTTCTTGTTTCTGCAACAGCGCTGACGGAACGCATTAGCGCGATGACGGATATTCGCTCGATCGCGAATTGCCGCTCTTATAAGTTTCTTTCCTGTGAGCAGTGGAACGAAGCCTTCTCTGGGAGCGAAGACAGCATTGCTGAGTAGCGACTAAGGCCTATCTCGCGCCTTTTCGCGGTGTCCTAACCACCGTGCTTATATAGCAGCGGCGAATGACTCACCGGAGATAGGCAGCAGGATGGATACGAACGTCTGGCCTTTATCGTCGTCTTTATGTATGGATATTTCTTCATGGACGTTGCAGGCGAAAATCGGGATCCAAGAAAGGCTCCTGTCGAAATCTCTCTGCATCTCCATCTTTGCCACATTTAGTTTGATTCCTCTGCACTCTTCACTCTTGCTTTCAGTGATTGTTTCGCGTGCTTTCAATTGTCTCATTTTACCTTGTTGTGGCTGCGTGTGCGCTGAGTGCCCGTGGGACTTCAACAGATACGCAAGAGCTGAACCGATATCGCTCGTCTCACCCACCTCCCCGAACATTGCACCCGCGGCTATATCTCGGCAATCTTTTAGTGCTTATGTATGGCCGCAAACGTCTTTCGATATTACACTGATTTGACACGTTTGTTGATTGTGCTAGCTGGAAGTGAATCCCTCTGTGGGTCTGACGAACGCATAGTTACTAGCACTATGAGTACTATAATGTGGCACGACTCTACGTCATGAACAGATTTTATTTCAAACGTCACTTCCTTCTTCGTTTATTAAGCACACATACTGACATGTCTGATTCACCTGCACCTTTTGGGCTCCAATTGTCTAACCAAATTAATGAGCACAAATAGTAATCCTGCATATATATCTTGCAAGTGGTGTTGCACCGTCTCATCGCTCGTATGGGACTGTGAAGGTAAAAACGTAAATAACTTCGGTTATTTTAATCAATTCTGGTTTTCCAGTTTTTAGACATTCGAATTATATTTTTGTCGAATCTGTAATGGGGCGTATACGTAAAGAGCTTTCAAACAGTAGCAGCCCTGCTTTTAAAGAATGCCGTGGTAGGCGCTTCGCGCTTGTACTGTCAAGGTCGTACCTTTCTTGAAGACGAAATGGGATGCGTTCCGGTATTTCTCCGAAAATAATTGTTAATGACTGGCTTGGCGCTTAATAGGAGGTATGTGACCAATGACAGGGTCCGCATTAGGCTCAGCCGTTTCTGTGAGGATACAAGGATGAAGAGAAAGAAAACGTAGGCCCGACGCGCGAGCAGCGATGGATTGCCTGGATTGTATGGATAGCACTGTATTCTAATTCACTTATGCGTTCAACACGGCAGCACTATTTACGCTATGTTTTGCAGTAAACATATTCGGAAAGAGTTCCACTAGTCGCACACTATACACTTGCTCTAATTTAGGCCAGCCCATCTGTTAGTGTAGCTTTAGCGTCCAAAGCCATAGATAATCCATATTTAGGGTATTCAGAAGAAAAAGAACGGGAATTTTGCCAAGAACGTCTTTGTGAATGCGCCAAATTGCAGCGTGAAGAGCAAGCGTTTCACGATTACAAAATTATCAAACAGTGTAGACCCACTGCACAGGCGCAGGGATTAAGAGGCTCAATTAATATTCCACAGTACCCGGTCGTTGTTTTTAGTAAAACACTACTCCATTTTGGACATCACACTAGGATCGTACGCTTAGAGAGGCTAGTTTTTAATCTTTGCTGCATTTACTGTCGTTAGCTGCGAGTTGTTGCACAATGCCTACAAGTGCTTCTAACATCTCTTGAATGAGCTGTGAGGGTCTATGTAGTGGGAATAAGCAGTTATGAGGCAATACGCCATAGCAGTTATTAGTTTGCTTTCGCCAATGATGTTTAACGTTCCAAAGCGACTCAGGCTATGAGACATCATAGTCGAGGGCTGCGGAAATTTCGACCACTTGCGGTTCTTAACGTACATACATTGACCTCTTACACCACACTGCTGCCTGGCTTTTCCCCTCCATTGAAAAGCGACCACCGTGCCAGGGATTCGCTTCTGCACCATTAGTCACTGCAGCAGAGCGCCCTAGGCACTTCACCACTGCTTTGGGGCCTGTAGAAATAAATATTAGTGTGGGAGGACACCTAAATTACACCTATAAATAAGGAATGAAAAAAAAAACCATTAATGGGACCGAGATTGAATTAATGAGAATGAAGTGTACGTTTATACAAAAATTTAGGCTACCTTTACTGCAGTACAGATGACTTTGGGCTACAATCAAGCGATCTTTGCAATCCTACCGGAAATCGTTGCCGCTAGTATCCGGCACGAGATTTTGCAAACACAGAAGCCGCTAAAACTTGCTCGTTCTGAGCACATTGTTGACAGGGCAGCAGCAGTTAGTCTGCGAGCGGTAGCTATGACGTAATAAATTGCCGTCACCTACTTGATTCCCTACACCATTTGGCGATGTGGTGGCGTGCATTATCTTCGTTGTTTGCCATCGCGTAGCAAACCGATGCTAGGGTCATTTTTTAACCTACACTAGCTACACTATTGCAGTAAAAGCCATTGAAGGTATTGCAGTTTTGCTACACTGGTGTAGGTGGTGCTATAGGTTAAAACATGGTTTTTCTGGCGCGAAATAGATCTATCCCTTGAGTTTCATTCAAACCAGTGATTAAAAGCAATGCCACCTCGTCACCAGCTCTCTATCCAGCACCGCACACGTGTCCCAGGCACAGTCAGACAGTACGAAGAGGTCGTAAAGAAACGATATGGCAGTCAGCAAATCTGTGAGCTGATACCTTTATAAGGAAAAGCGGACAAAAGGCTAAAAATAATCCCGATTAAGCTAGGGTCTTATCAATAGCCCAGGTAAGTGCATTGAGTACCTTTTCAAAGCATATTCAAAAGCAAAAGCAAAAGCAACAATTAGCTAGAAATGTAAAGAAAGTAAATAAATATAAATTTTGGTGTCACTTAGGCTCCGATTTTTAGGCTATACGATGCGGCTGCGTAGGCTATCAGCCCAAGAATAAAGCCATCCTTTAACCAATTCGTATGAGCATGCCTGCATGGCCTAAAGGTAAAGTGAAATCAAGGGTCCTGGCAGGCTGACGTTGATATCACTCTCCGTATGAAAGGAAAGTCTTGTGTTGGGAGCTATACAACCAATCGTGATGTCAGGCAACACTTAGTCCAGTCAGTGCGCCGCCATGTCAGCTGCCAGCAACCACCTGTCAGCATTATGCTCGTTAGTTTTCACTCACAACGCCGACGCTATCGTTGACAGCTAATTTCCGGTGAGCGAGGCCTTCAACGCTCTCGCGTTAAAACGCTTCGATGCTGCAGCTTGTTCTTGACAGTTTTTCTCAGAAGGCTGTATGTTATAGAATACCTAACTGTTCACTCGCGAGTGACGAAACGGCGCGGCTTGTATAGATTGTATAATGCAAACACTTCAAGCTTCAAGTGTGCCATAGTTCACTTCAAAGGATGCAGACGCGTATAGAACGAAACCGGCGTAGAATGATGTGTCGCCAGGTAGTGGTACAACTACAGTTTCTTTCGCTCACTTTTAGACTGCGTTGATGTCAGAACCAGACCTTCTAGCTATAAACCTCAATAGCGAATACTAATGTTAGTGAAGTGATAAGAAGCCGTGGGTAACAACCAAAGAGCAATTAGCCCTATTGTGGCGACATCTTCTCAGCAAAAGAGGATGCTACACTTTTTGAAAGTTTCAGTTTTCTAGACCAAATCGAATTTGTGTAAAGTTTGGCCGAACATTTTCAGACCACAAGAAAAACAAAAAACACACATAAACTACTCAACAAAATATTATTGAAAACAGGATGTACCTTATAAGGTGAAGTTCCAAAGGAAAAAAAAAGTGGAATGAAAGAGAGAGGGAACAAAACCCACCATCGGGAACGCAGAGACTAGGAAAGAG
>JAJIZL010048188.1:634-13617 GCA_023969395.1 Amblyomma maculatum
CAGCCCAAATAAAGAGTTTCTTTAGTGCAATCATCGACCCTTCATTTCTGTCGTCGACCTCGTCACCACTACGTGACATCTGGTGCAGGTGCTGCCTTTGATCCTTCAAGCGAAGGCCAACGCCGTGTTTCTGTCGCCCTGGAAGACCAGCCTACAGGTCACCGAGCCAACCGCCGACTTCAAGGCCTGCAACCCGAACACGGTCTGCTGCCTGACCCCATTCGATCTCAGAAGGCATCGACGCTGTCAATGGCCCAGCCTACAGCACCGGTTATTTTCTTCCAACCCCAGGAGCCCCCCTGCTTCCATGGACAACCGGATGAGGATGCTGGAGACTGGATGGACCTTTTCGACCGTGTGGCAGAATTCAACGGCTGCAACGACGCTGCGAAACTCAGGCAGGTCTACTTTGTTCTTCGAGGACATGCCCGAGTCTGGTTCGAAAATCGTGAGGCAACTATGAAGGATTGGGAGACTTTCAAGGAAGCGTTTCTGACTGCCTTTTCATGCGTCGTCCGAAAGGAAAGAGCCCAGGCCCTCCTTCAGTCAAGACTTCAACTCGCTAACGAGCCTGTCCTAGCGTACGTTGAGGAGAGGAAGCGCCTCTTTCGCCGCGCCGACCCTAATATGACCGAAGGTGAGCGAGTCAAACTTTTATTGCGAGGCGTTAAAGAGTCGCTTTTTGCAGGTCTTGTGCGAAATCCGCCAAGAACTGTGGCGGAATTTGAAACAGAAACGTCTACCATCGAAAAGACGTTGGACAACCGGATGCGTCATTACGAGCGACCACTTCAACCGGAGCACTTAAGCCACTTCCCCAGCGCATCTACAAGCGGAGAGAACATTCAGGACCTCATCCGGGAGGCGCCTTCGCCAAATGCAGCCGGCACAGCGCGCTATCGCGCTATTGGCTGCGCAGTGCTATGACGCACTTCCGGCGCAACTCTGTTTTCGCTTTTAAAGGCGCCCTTAGGGGTCAAGAACATTTCAAATATAAAATTTAAAATTATTCAAAATACTGAGGAGATATAAAAAAGTTCTGTCGCCGGCGCGGCGATGACAGCTGACAATTAGGTTAAACAAAAATGGCGCCGTCTACGTCTCGTTTCCCTACCCACTACTACTGTACGACTACTCAGCGCGCTTGCGCCACTTGCGCCCCTGTTGCTTGCGCCGTTAAGTATAGTTAAGTCGTGCCATATCCGTGTGCCGTGCTTATCCTAGATATTGTTCGAAGCTAGTGTAAAGCCCTCGATTGTGCTCCGCCGTTCCTGCCTTCGCGCTGCTGATCTCCCAGCGCTGACCATTCGGACACTGACCATTCGGCTCTCCAACCAGGTTCTCGCAAATCGCTGTGCGTGAAATAGTCGGCTGCTGCGGATCACCCGCGCCCCTGTTTCGTTTGCTCATTAGTAGTAGACAGCAGGTATCTGTCTTTATTTTTTTAATTTTTTAGAGTGCATTCTGTCGGACGTCAATAGTAGCTAAAAAGCTTCCTACAAGCGCGGCACAATGCCATTAAGCCATATGGCCTAGACTGATCTACCTGCCAGTGCAGACTGAAAGCTTGCTTGCTAAGCATTGCTCCATGTGCTCTGTCTGGAAGCTGAACGGAAACTGTGGCAAGGGTGTAGGCTCTACCGTGATACAGCTTCTGTTTGTAGCAACATAGGTCATCCTGAAAGGCAATGAAATTGCAGTTGCAGTTTTTGGCAGGAAGTATAATAAGCAAGCACGAATATGTTTTGATATCTTGTATTTGACGTGCACTTGATCCAAATATGTATACGCATCTGTTAGCCCAAGTGGCTCTGTACATCTGGTGTTACCAACACAGTTGTACAGTGCAGTTAAATTGAATTCAATATCCTTGCATCCTTGATTATGCTCCCAACACTGAATTGGTGCAAATGAAATTATTTATTGGTAAACAAATGGATGTTAGTTTTTAAATCGCATATAATTGCATCATTAAAATATACTTGGTAGAAATTGTAGACTGAAGGCGCACTTTTTTCTTTTAACTGGGAAAAGAACCCTGCCGCAAAAAATTCACACACACAAAAGAGAGACAGAGGGACAACAGACAGACGCCAAAAAGTGCGCCATGAAGGTGCACTTGTGAAGTAATGAATTAAACCAGGTGTGCATGCTGGCATGAAAATGTCATTTTTATTCCTTCAAATTCTAAATTACGTTACATTTACCATGCATATCATAGTGATAAGGTTTCAGGCATGAGACTTGCGCGATGTCGGAAAGAATGAAACTTGATGTAGGTGCCAAGAAGGCTGGAGCTATAACAAAGGTGACAGCAGTGATCTGATGACCTGACGAAGCACACAATCTGGGCAGGCATACTGGCAGACAAGTTTTCCAGGGATTCCCATATGGCTAGATGGCATCTAGAGCAAGATAAGAAACCCAGAAGAGAAGGAAACCATGTGGTGATGACAGTTGTAAGATTCCTTTACTGTATGAGTTTCAAGACAAGCAGGCAAGAGGGGGCTGATTGGTAGTGTGGTTGGCGTAAGAAGTAGCGTTATGGGAGTAGGCAGAAGGTGGACAAGCAGATGTTTGAAGCAGCATGTCGAGAGGCATTTGGGGATGGTGGCTGCACATAAAAGTAAATCGCCAGCACAATTTTAGTGAGAGGAGTTGTAAGTGAATGTGAAGTATGGGAGAGCGAGGTTCCAGGTCACAGTGGTCTGGTGAAATGTATGTTGCAAGCATATTTGTAGGAGTATGATTGAGGTGCTCGGTGAGGCCATTGATTTGGGGGTGATAGGTGGTGGCAAGCTTATGCTAGTTGGAGCAGGAACAGAGAATGTCTTCGAGAACTTTGGAAAAGAAGAGCAGGAACAGAGAATGTCCTCGAGAACTTTGGAAAAGAAGTGACTGCTGTCTGTAAGGAGTTGATTGTAAGTGTCATCATGATGTAAAATCTGTCAAAGAAGGAAATCGGCGACATCAGTAGCAGTAGTGGCTGCAACTGCACGCATAATTGTATAGCAAGCAGTCTGTGGCAACTACAACCAGAGGGTGACGGGAAATGGGCCGAGAACGTCCAGTTTGACGATAGAAAGTTTTGGAGAGGATGTCAGTAGACTTAAACAGCGCCGGGTAAATGTTAAAGCCTTTCTGATGCTGACGCAGGCAGCTCACAGTGGCACACAGAGTGATAGAGTTGGAGCCAGTGTAATCAACGACACATGTTCGTGAGTGCACGAGACGCCCAAATGACTAGCAGTTGGGAGATTGTGGAGTTTTCGAAGGACGGCACTGCGAAAGTGCGCTTGGGAACAATGAGGAGGAGGTCGGAGCCAGCAAGGTTAACGTTGTGGTATAAAGTGTCCCCGCAGAGGACAAACTGGTATACATAGAAGGGGCAGTCTCAAGGCGGTCGATAATACTGTGTAGCTGGGCATCCTGGCACTGCTCTTCATTAGTGTAAGTAAAGGAAGAGAGTGCAAACAGGTAAGCATTGCAGCCACCGCCAGAAGCCAGAATTGTTCAGTGTGCCAACGGGATAGCGGGAAAGGCAGTCACCACCTGTATGTACGTGACCAGACTTATCGACCCTGTGCACTAATAATATTGCAGACATAATGCCTAACACCCTAGCCACCTACTGGGGACTTTGTGAGAGACCAAGCTCTCGACACGATGGTCCCTGTTCCTCGCTGGTAGATGTCACTGCAGTGCTGGGAAGCTGTAAAAACTGTTGGGGAATGCAGTGATTTTTCACTTGCTCAAGTTGATAACACTCTTGAATAATGCTGTTGACTATAACAGAATATTTGCAGATGAATAACTGAAAAGTATTGCAGGCAGTTCCTTTGAGCGCATGGTGTACCTTGTCGGTGTCACTAAAGCCAGCGTTAATCTTGTGACAGAGTGTCAGGATGTCTTAGATTTAGGGCATGTAGCTTTCTAAAACTGGGCGTGACACACAAGCTGCTGATCATTAGGCCTTCCAACGATCACTCACAGCCGCTCTCTGCAAATTCCTCAACTTGTTAGCTTACCTTCGTGGGTTTCATACTAAATCGTTGCCATGACTCTTAGGTAGAAGATTACGTTGACGGCAGAAGGGTAGCATCCCACTGGTTGTAAGTCCTAACTCATTCATAGAGACTCAGCCAGTCTTTAATATCAGTTGCATCAGTGCTAGAAAAAGTGCTGCAGTTGTGAGGTGGCATCATTACCACAAAGAGCATGGTAGTGTTGCTCCATGACTCGCCGGGCTTAGTTTAATTGGAGGTCTCAGCCTGACAACCATCTGCAAAGCTCTATAGTGAGAAGATTGTACTCCACAATTACGCCAGAGGTGTGATAGGGTTCGGTGCTACGAGGTCTAAGGCATGGCACACAAGACACAGCAGATAAGGCACAGCACACAAGGCACAGCACACAAAAGGGTCTGGTCTGCAATGAGCGCACCATGCACAACACCTTCATTGTCGTCGCTGGCTGTATCCATGACAATATTGCTACAGGTGGAATTCTCACAGTAGTGTCTCACGCTAGTTCAGGCTCAACGGCTGCACTTTTCTCTACACCCTCAGCATCGTTGTTGTCAGGATGACCAAGGCACTTAATTCGTCTTGCACTGACTCATTGCCATTATGTTACACCAGATAACATTGCCTCCTTCACAGAAGTACAATCCCACTGCGTTGTATGTGAGCGAAGTAGTGCGTGAATGTTGTGGCTTGAGGCATGTCACATGCACAGTATCATAAGCTCGTGGTACGGAGGACTTCGCATTCAGAGGGGAAGCGCGATCGCTTCGACAAAGACGATGCTGCTGCCGTGACTCACACGCGTGCTGGTTCCACTGCTGTTGTGCTGCACTGTGTCATTGCTCTGTTGACCCGAGGTCTCTGCTGCTGTCGGTATTGGTTCGCGAACGTGTGTAGCAGTTCGCCTTTGTACGTCTCCCAAGATGTCAACGAAGCTTCGTGGTTCTCGAACGAGTACTTCGCCGGTGCCTCCAGCGAGAAGTAAATGTTCTGCAGCCATTGATCCGGTGTCCACCCGTTGTGGCGAGCAACCCGTTCATAATGCTGTACCCAGTCTTCAATGTCATCCAGGCCATCGCTACGGAAAGGGGAGACAGTCCTTGGTGTTACAAGCACGTAAACTATCAGTGTCGCAGTCGCATTGTCAAGCTGTTGCAACTGGGAGGCCATGGTGGCGTTAGCCTAAGACATGTTTCGCTCGGTGAGGAGTCCAAATTCTGGCGCTTGGCCTTGCTGACATCGGCTAGCGCGAATCTCAGGTGCAGCTGCGAATTCCAAGAAAATCCAGTAACGTTAGTGACTCAACGCAAAATATGACAAAGGCCTGCGTAGTGCGGCAGGCAGGTTTTTCACATAAACCTCCTCGATGGGAGGAGAGCCAGAGCAGAACTAGAGAGATGGGAATGCAATGCTCATCACGGTGGCAACTGTTATAACGGCACTTCTGGGAGCCTGGGGGACAGAGAGCCTGTCATGAGCAATCTGGCGGCATCATTATTGCGGGCGATGGCATTGTGAGCATAAGTACTGGTGGCAGTGTCAGCAGCTGGTGATGTGTTGAAAGGCAGTATTGGGTGTCGACCACAGAGCAGATAGCAGTGGTGTCGTGCTATGAGACATGCCAGGTAGTCACCGTCTTGCGTGGGTAGAAAAGGGCACATAGGAATGTAAATGGCATCTTCAGGAGGGAAGTGGGAAAATTTCACTGCGAGAAGGCGAGTTGAGCTGATGAAATGTTCAGAGCAGAGAGCAAGGTCCAAGCGAAGAAGGCCAATAGAGCAGTCAATAAGGGCAGAGTGGGCTCTTAAGAAACAAGACTGTCATTGCCGGCGTGCACTGTGGACGAGGCGGCTGGCGTCACTACTTTCTTGAAGCGGTGATGAACCGAGGAACTGAGAATGGATAGTTGGGCAGTGGTGTCAAAAAGAATACAAACAGGAACACCACCCTTAAGGACATGGGCAGTTTGTCTCGACTGTGAAGTGAGTGTGAGCCCTGAAAAAAAGCCCTAGTGGCTTTTGGCACCTGGAACATTTTGTTCAATGCTACGGCTTAATTGGTGCCCACGTTTTGTCTTCCTGGTGGATGCCGTCACTGGACGCCCAGGTGGAACACGTCTCGAGCCTCTTGGTAAGCCAGGCCGGCGTCTTGCCAGGCTAGTTGGTTGCACTTTAATCACTCTGCCACCCCTCCTATCTACTGCTGCAGAGACCTTCAGCTTCGCAGTAGAGCATGTGCAGCACTGCTTGTATTCACGTGCTTAAGCTGGGCTATGAATGCATCCAGCAGAGCAGCATACACATTACTGTCCTCAGCCAGTTTGTGCACACGTCGCAGCTCCTTTTCTAGTGCGCAGTACTTGGCTTCCATGTCCTGCAATTGATATTTAATGAAAATAATTATGATATTGTGAGCATACCTCTGGATGTATGCTGATTCAGTGAATCATGCACAATATTTTGATATGCTGTGCACATAGTTCTATACAAAGCAAAGCTGATCATTACAGTTTTTGTGCTGTGCACCATATTACGCAAATTATACTTCATCTCACAAGATGTTTTCAGCACTGTGAAAAGCAGCTGTACCCTGACCCTTTCAGGACCATGCGTTCCTATTATTATGGCCCCGGCCAAGAGGAGCACAATTGTCTATTATAGTTTGCATGATCCTGATTGGTCCAGGGCACCGCTGCCTTTCACAGTGCTACACTCATAGCGAGATAAAGTATACTAATGACTTGAATGTTTTTTCCTTTATTGGTCGCATGTGTTTTCTTTTTTCTCACTTCGCGCACCATCAATTTTAGCACTACTGTTTCTTTTGTCATTCCTCATGGAAAAATCAAGCTGGACAGGCATTCCGCCTTGGTTATAATGCCACTTTTTACATTTTAGACCATGGGGAAACATATAAATCACAAGAAATCCTTCAGATCTTCCTGACAAAGAAGCGCAGATATTCTTGTGTGAGTACACCCTCTATAACAATGACAGATAAGAAATTGAATTTTGGATAATTTATGTGTTTATTTTTCTTCCTGACTTTGGCACGTTCATGGCTGTGCCAGTGACTGGTACCCTTGTCTCAAGTACAAATCTAGTTGTTAGTCCACCCATTGCGTTACTCTCAGTTTAGTACATTATTTTTAACATGATGGTTTTAAAAGCCCTGTTCTGCAGAAAAACCTACCATTGCCAGTCTTAAGAATGAAAAATCAGAAGCATAACTCTCCTACAGGTGGTAGTTGGGTGACGTGGTCATTCACTGATAGATTTATGAGCTGCGTGAATTTACTACACAGCATGGCAGAAGCTGACAACCAGCGGTGAATTAAGAGCGATTAGGGCCCAGTTCAAGAAGAAATTAAGAGGGCCCCTATTACTCCACCTCCCCCCCTTCTATTACCCTACTCTGCCCCACGCTGCCATGTTTGAATCTTGATGCATTTAATTTCCTACAGAGAACACACCATATTCACTCGTAGGATCTGCAGACTGTTTATGAACATCGTCTAAGCATGTCGGTTCCTTCAGAGCACACGGACAGACTGACATCTAGACTGAGCTATTCCAGGAAATTACAGGACGCATATGATCTTCTCCCAAAGCTAATAACTCGAAATTGTGAAAAATATTATCATCGGTGGTAATTTTCTTTGCTAATTCGATAGCGCAAGAAGATTTGCTGCGGGACCAGCTGAAACCAGGCAGAACCAGCTAAAATCATTTTGGATTTGTTTTTCTTATATGGACGAGTACAAAGCTTTATACTTTGACTGGCAAAATATGAGGCTGGCGTTAAAATTAACTGTACGATGTAACGAACAGCTTTTGAAGCATTCGACATTGCAATACATAAGCTCTAACTTTAGTCATGGGAAATCAGGAAGATGATTTATTTATTTATTTTATTTTATTTATACAATACTGCAGGCCATAAAAGGCCCTGGCAGGAACGGGGCACAATCGGGCATCGTTATACACACCTATGTACAGTACATTTTTCCGTGGAAAGAAGAGAACAGAAGGAAAGAACAAGAACACATTTTGATATATTACAAAAAATAGACGTTATTGCTTCAAAAATTGTTTAATTGCGGAGAGGACATTTGGACCTTCAAACACATGCGAAGGCAATCCATTCCACTCGGTTAAAGTCCTTGGGAAAAATGAATATTTGAATTGGTTTGTGCGGGCAAATACAGGAGTTAGTTTATGAGGATGATGACGCCTCGTAACTCTGGACGATGAGGGTTGAAAATACAACGAAGGATTCATACGGAGCGTGCGATAATAGATGTTGAAGAGCAATTTTATTCTTGCTAGCCTTCTCCGAGATGCTAATGATTCGATTTCATTTAATCTTATCAACTGTGATGGTGAATCTTGTCTGCGGAAGCGGTTATATATGAAGCGTACTGCTGATCTTTGTACTTGCTCTATCCTGCTTTGTATAAGGATCCCAGACTTCGCAGGCATATTCTAGCTTGGAACGAACTAAACAATTGTATGCTAGACGCTTTACATCGGAGGTGCAGTGCTTGAGCCTATGTCTCAGTTGGCCTAGTTTGCGACGGGCAGATGAACAGATGTTCTGGATATGGGGGGACCAGTTCAAGTGATTGTTAATTGTAACGCCTAAATATTTGAAGCTGTCGGTTTCAGTTATAAGGGTGTCTTTGATAGTGTATCGGTAAGAATGGTACGATCTTTTGTTCGTGATGCGCATGAACACGGTTTTATTGACGTTAAGTTTCATATCCCACTTTTCACACCAGTCAGAAACAGCGTTAATACTTTTATTTAAAACCACTTGATCACTTGTATTATTAATAGCCCTGAAGAGCAGGCAGTCGTCTGCAAATAAACGAATAGTCACACTTTCATGGATAGAGGCAGTCAAGTCATTCACATAAATTAAAAAAAGAAGAGGACCTATCACGCTTCCTTGCGGAACACCGGAGGTTACGGAAAGGCAGTCTGAATAATGGCCTTCGAAATCGACAAACTGCTGGCGCATGTCTAGATATGATGAAATCAAATTAAGCACAGTTTGAGGTATACCCAGCTCGTCAAGTTTATATAATAGACCGGAATGCGTAACCATGTCGAATGCTTTACTAAAATCGAGAAATATTACATCAATTTGGCCAGCATTATCGAGTACCGAAGAAAAGGAATGTATTGTGGAAACCAGTTAAGTAGTTGTCGACAACCTTTTGCGAAAACCATGCTGAAATGGGGAAAGAACGTTATTCTTATCTAGGAAGTCATATGTAGTTCGAAATAATATGTTCCATAAGTTTGCATGCAGTGCTGGTGAGAGATATCGGGCGGTAGTTAGTTAACTGATCGCGGTTGCCTTTCTTGAAAACAGGCACAACACGGGCAAGCCTCCAGTCAGATGGAACATCGCCAGTAGAAAGTGATGAACGAAATATAATAACAAGAAAGTGTGCTAGTGATTCAGCGTAACGTCGCAGGAATACGTTTGGGATGCCATCAGGGCCACAAGACCATTTTGGCTTCAAATTGAGAAGCATTGAAAAAATTCCTTCATATGTTATGAATTCCGGGCTAACGCTGGCCGTGTTATTGTAAGAACTAGGGTGGGGACGGGGATTCGAAAACCCGACTGAAAGAAATGATTGAACTCCTTGGCTATTTGTGACCTGTCGCGAACAACGTTTTCGCCGACCTTGACACGATCGACGGTTCTGCGTCCTTCATGATTAAGGTGGCGCCAAAATTTGGCAGAGTTACTTTTGATGAATTCAGCTAATGTATTGCAATAAAAATATTGTTTGCTGACACGAAGTTTTTCTGCCAATGCACGCCTTAGGTTTCGAAGTACACAATTACTAGCCTTGCGTTTTCTAAGCCGTTTGACTTTGCCAATTAAATGAATTATTTCGCGGGTAATCCACGGAGTTTTTCGGCGAACAGTTTTAGTTTTACTTGGGATGAAGTTATCTATGCAAAAATGGCAATGGGACTTAAATTTGTTCCATAGGTAATTCACATCGCCCTCAGAAAAGTTATCTAGGGCCATTTCGAGGTAATCAAGAACAGATTCATCGTTAGCCCTGGTAAAATCCCTAACGGTCTTCCTGCACCGAACTGGTGGGCAATTAGCTATACGCATGTTGCATGTAAACAGTACTAACTTGTGATCGGAGATGCCATCTGCTACTTCAACACTAACATCACTAAGTGATCGGCTGTGGAAAATCAGATCTAATACTGAGGATGATGTGCCCTGTACTCTCGTTGGAATATTAACAGCTTGTGTGAGATCACAAGCCAACATAATGTCCGAGACAACGCTTTCATGAGGTGAGTTCGATGAAAGGTTGGGCCAAGGGAATTCAGGTAAGTTAAGATCTCCGGCAATTATTATACACTTTCTGCTGTACATCATAAGAAGGTCATGCATTTTAGTTAGAAAATCAATGCTGGCGGAAGGAGGGCGGTACGTCGCAAACAATATAAACGAATCTCCATAGCAGTTAACTCGAAGACACAGACTTTCGTGATCATCTATTTGCTCTAACAATGTACCTTTTGTGCCATTGGATAGTATGACAGCAACCCCACCACCACGAGAAGGTCTGTCTCGTCTAAAAATGGAATATGAATCCGGGACAACGTCTTGGTCGCTTATTTCTTCGTGAAGCCACGTTTCAGTAATTACGGCCACATGAGGGTCATAGCATAAAAGAATACTTTCAAGTTCAGTAGTTTTATTTACTATACTTCGAGCGTTAATGTTTAGAAGGCGCAGATAGTCTGGTGCAGATGAAGGGACTGGTCATGCGTGTTCCAAACCTCGAAATCTGCCATTTTTTCCATCTCTCGGGGGTCCTTGAGAACAGAGAGCCTGGTTCATTTGAACCCTAGATAATCCGGCCCTGCTGCCAACTAGGACTTATCATTCAAGACTGGGAAATGAGATGGCAACTCAGCGAGCACTCCTCCGTGTTCGTACCCTCTCCCCCGTAATCTCGCTCGGGAGGAGGAGGTATCTGTGCACCGGATTCGGGAAAGAGCGGCTCTCGCCTCTTCTGTGCGTCATCGGTGGCGTGACAAACGCTTTCAAGTGACTGAAAAGTGCCCGCACTTTAGTGCTTCACCGAAACTGTGCGATGTGAAGTATCTATTGTGGACCTGCCCAGCTATGGCATCCGTGAGACAGTGCTGCCTACGGAAAGTTGGCCTGCGGTGGGACTTTGATTGTGACTACACGAAGTGGACATTAAACAATCAGTTTATCAGCAACCTATGCGATTATTTAAGGGAGACCTGTTTGCACTCCTTCTAGCTTTCTCCTATTCCCCACACCCTTTTCACTCTTTCTTTTAACTTCCTTCTACATCCCGCTCTCTTTTCACTATGCCTAATGACAAACTTCTCGAATAAAAAAAAGGAAAAGCATTCCAGGATCTCTCGGCGAAAAATAAGGGACGCTACTCTTAGGACACGTGGGCGCATCCATGTGGCTTGGTCAAAGCAGTGATTTACACATATCTATGCAGGTAGTTTTTTACATAATTTAGTAACTTATGACTGTATGCTAATGAATATGTGTGAGATATCAGAGGCATATGTGAAGGGATTGCTAATTAAACAAGTTGCTGCATGTGTGCAGACAACAACCTGCAAGAGAAGCGGCAGAGAGAAGCTGTTAACGCTAAGCTGTCGCATCATACCCTTAAAGGCAGAGGTTAAGTGTCCCCCACTCTGTTTACTTATTTAAATATATGTAAATAAGATAGTTCATCTCGATAAAAATGCCCATTATGTAATGTACGCAGATGACATTAGTTTATCCTTTAAAATAATAACTCTGAGGATTTAACTAATCAAGCTAATGATACATTGTACAAAACAAATTCATGGGCTCAAAGCAATAGTTTAATACTTGGCCTTAGTAAAACCAAAGCTGTCCTATTTCATTCTTGTCACAGGCATATTGAGTTACTAAAACAATGTGATATATGAGATTAAGTGGAAGAAATGGGACGACACACAGCCTTCCTCTGGGCATACAAAACGGTTGTGCTATATCCTTTGTTGTGAGTGGTGGAGACAAACACGTTTCTACAGGCTTTGCCTTTGCGTCCACTGCAGCCTTGCAAGAAATGAGCAGCAGCGAGTCCGGCTTAATCTACTGCACACAGTATATAATGGAACCTGTCCACATCCCCTTTTTTTCTTTTAGGATATTCTTAGTAGCCAGGAAATGAACTCAGGGCCATATTCTCATGGTGACGACATTCTGATGGTCATAAACCTAAAAACAATTGATATACTGCTGCAATTGCTCATTACAGTAGTTGAGAGGATTAATACTGAACTGTACCTGAGGCTTCTCATTTCGCTCTGCAAGTGGTCCTGGCGGAGATTTCGGCAACTGGCACACATCCTCCATTGCCTCATCACTGCATGTGGACATGCAAGCTACTGGAGTCGCATCCACACAGCCTGCTGACATCATGGGAAAAAAAAGTTCTAGCTGCGGGCAGCGGTCTCCCAACGCCAGGTGTCCAAGCTGTCGGCGATCTTCAGGAGTCAGCTTTGGGCTATTCGGGAAAAAGCCACCGAAGACTTTCTGCACAGCAGCCTGATGCTTGCAAAACGCACCTTGGCTGCCTATCCAGCAGCTGCAGGTGCCAATGTCGGCGTCTACTTCATAGGAGCCTGTGCCGGAAGAACAAGGCACACTATGCAAAGTGCCATCTAGCTGGACTATCGACTTTTCAAAATCACTGGGCAGCTTCTGCAGCAGGTGCTGAAAAGCAACACGGTGAGAGGCATCTCGATTGTGAGCATGCCTTAGCAGCCGTGCCTCAAAGTAGCTCTCCCACGTCGTGATGGTGAACTACACCAGGGCTACTGCATTGTATGCCTTGTCGCGACGCCGGACGCACAGGACCGGAGCCGAGGGTAGCGTTGA